>PVLA01006616.1:0-120291 GCA_004027455.1 Hydrochoerus hydrochaeris | reverse complement strand
TGAGGAGTAGAAGACAAAAAAATTCATTCCTTGATGCTACAAGGAATTTTCCATGCGTCACCTCATTTAATCTACAGTCAAACCTCCAAGATAGAAGCTGTGATGTCTGGATTGGAAGTAATGGAAATTACATTTTGGGGATGTAGAAAATTTCTTAAATTTACTCTCATTTTCAATATCTGATGGGGTGTCAGAGGAAGCCATAGGTGGGAATGATGCTTCCATTTATTGTACCTACATTTCTAACCTTTGACTGATAAGTGGTTCATTCTCATTTTTGGTGCTATATTTCTCATTGATTTCTCACTTTATCACATCAGCACTTAAGTTTCCTTTTTTTTTTATTTAAAGAGAAAAAAACAAAAAGGATAGAAATATTACAGTATTTCAAAAAAAAGATCAACAGTAAGAAATAACTAGTTGATAAATTACATATTGTTCTTTTAGAAACAGTTGTTCAAGCTACAAAATTAAAGCACACAAAGTGGACATTCAAGCAGTGAGACTGCAAACAGATCTTTTCAACAATCCAACAAGAACTTAGAAATATGGTTATCAATAGTACTTAAGTTTTATGCTGCCATATTATTACTGCCCCTTGTAGCCATGCTGAAAAGAATGCAGACATACTGTTTGATTATTAATGCTCCACACATAAAGGGATCCACATGCTTCATGAAAATGAAGACAGAAGCATATGTTTAATAAATCAAATCAATAAGACATTTGTTAAAATGAGTAGATTGATTTTATTTACACTCAAGTGAAGCAAGATACAAAAAGATTAATAAAAGAAATACTAATCAATTCTCAAGAAGACAGATGAATAAATGGAGGAATCCAGAAAAAGGAAAGAAACCTTTGATGAAGAATATAAACAAAATCTAGAATACATAAAACAGATCCAAAGAGAATACCAGGAAATTAAAAACTGCATTGAAAGCTGGCAAAATTTCTTGACAGAAATTAAAGACAGACTTTCAAAACTTGAAGATAGATTTGCAATGTGTGATGGCAAAAGGAAAGATCTTTTAAAAATAACAAGGAACCAAGAAATAACAATATAAAGGCCAGAAGATGACAAGAGGAACTATAACTTAAAAATACAAAATGTGAGCAAAGAATCAGGGACAAATACAAATGAAATAAAAAGGTTATCACAAAAATAATTAAGGAAAACTTTCCAAGCACAGGCAAAGGAAATGATATTCAGATATATGAGGCATACAGAACTCCAGCCAGCTACAACCAAAACAGATCTACACCCAGACATATAATCATCAAGATCCCAAAAATTCATCACAAGAACAGAATATTAAAAGCAGTCAGAGAAAAGAAACAGATCACCTATAAAGTAAAACCCATCAAAATCACAACAGACTTCTCAACACAAACTATCAAATCAAGAAGAGCTTGGAGTGAAGTGCTTCAAGCCCTGAAAGAAAATAACCTCCAACCCAGATTGATGTACCCTGAAAAACTGTCACTCAAAATTAATGGAGAAACAAGATGTTTCCACAACAAAGAGGAACTGGGGGAGTTTGTGAACACCAATCCAACCCTGCAAAGAATATTGAAGGACATTCTAGAGAGAGAGAAGAAGGTCATCAGGATTCCAGGAACAATGGCAGAATGGCCTCAATGAACAAGGCAGACAGTGGAATGAAGGAGAAAAGTAAACAACAATGACAGAAAAATAGCATAGCAGAGATGAGGCAGAAAATATTGGCTATAATCTCTAACACAGAGGGCCTGGTTACACTAACAAAAAGAAACATAGGCACAGTAAATCAGGAGGTAGGGTCCATCGAGATACTCTGAATAGGAAATACAACCAACCTGAAGGAGGGTTAATGAACCAAAAGCCAAAGGTGAGAAAACAATGCTCTATGTGACAGGGAACCAGAGAGAAATTGGGACAGCTTATCCAGCAGCTGCAGATAGGTTGGAAACCCATGACACTTTTGTGCAGTGGAGAACTACTCAGCTATAAAGAAGGAAAACCTTGAGGCTTTAGTAAGCAAAGGAATATAACTCATGATCAAACTCTAGGGTAAAAAGTTTCAGAAACATTTAGGTAGATAGCAGGTTGCCCCTTCTAATCTAAAAACTAAAGGAGTTAGTGGAACCCGAAACGTACAAAGCACCCTGAGAAAGTGAAAGGGGAGGAATTGTCTAAAAAAGGAAGGCAGAGGACATTATTAATAGTGTATCAGGATTTAAAAGCCACATTATTCTCATCACTCTGTTTAGTTTGATTTTATTCTGTTCCAGTCTGTCTACGCATACTAGATTTGAAAGCACAGACAGCTACCCCAAAAATAGCAGGATATACTACAGTAACTATCTTTAATTTCCTATTAACTTAAACTGAAGCCCTGTATTACTTAAACTGTCTTATTATGACTGATCTTATTTGAATCTGGTTTGTTAGATTGCTGTTTTGTCGTGACTGATTTTATTAGAATCTGGTATGCTTGATAGCATCAGGTCTGAGAGTAGAGGCAATTATTCTGAAGATGACAAGATTCAATAGGATACCCATTCCAGTTGGATTATTACCTGCTTTTGAAGTCCTATAATGTCTCCAATGTTTTGTTTTTATTAATATTGCTATGTACTGCTATGTCCAATTATACTATGCCTGTTGATATAGATAATTCTATTGAGAATAACAAGAGACAGTAACTACTGTAGATCACCTAGTATTGTGGTTCTATATGACTTTTTCATTTCATGTTTTTCTAGAAATTTGCTTTGTTGTCTTGTTTTGATTTTTTCTTCCCTGTAATAAAGAAAGGATAGGTATACATGTAGAGATTCATACATGCATAGAACTTCTAAACAGTTTACGAGAATTGATTGTAGTTATTGTAAAAAAAAGAGAGGAAAAGAAAGTATTCCAAAGGATATAACTGTATGTATGTTTAAGTGTGTAAGATTGATAACCATATTACTAAGTTTTTGTTGGATAGGTGAACAGAACTGTTTGCAGACTCACTGTTTAAATGTCCACTTTGTAGGCTTTACTTACGTAACTTGAACAACTACTTTTAAGAGGAAAATATGTAATTAACAACTAGTGATTTCTTACTTTTTAAAAATTATGTATTATTTCTACCCTCTTTCTGTTTTTTCTTTAAATAAAAAAGAGAGAAAAAAATAAAGTCATCATTCTGAAGAATCAAACTAAACGTCATAAAACAGACACTGAAGAAATTATACTACATTCACTATTTATCAGGGTTTACCTGTTCTAAAAGATAATTGTTTCTCAACATATTAAGAAAAAGAAGAGGCTATTACTTCATGTATTCCAATTTAGGGACCGCAACCAGAGGCACATTGTTAGGAGACTAAAAGGTGCTAATTTATTCTATTATTTCTGAAATTAGTACATATACAAGTACATGTATTTTTATATTTATTATAATATTTACATATTGATTTTAGAGCATTATTTTCATAATAAAACATTATTTCCAAGGTGTAGTCTTTAAGATACCTTCATAAGGATTACTTGGAAGCAAATTGGAAATTCCAATTTTCTGGGTCCTATTGTAGATCAACTAGCCATAACTCGGGATTCAGCACTCTAGAAAGAATGCTGCAGTGACTATGCTCAGTAAGGCTGATAAACCTTGTTTTCCAAATATTTTCCTTCTTTATTAACTCAACTCCCCCATTGATCTTTGGAGGTAAATATACTCTGTCTTCTAAGGAGAAAGAATTCTTGATTGATATGTTCTTACTAGTACAAATTTCAAGAATACTTAAAGTAAACATAACTACATTAAAATGCATTAAATTATATGTATGCGCTCAAAGTTTCCCTAATCCTTTGCCTGATTATTTAATGAACTATGGGAAAAATACAGCTACCAAGTGAAACTTGTGCCTGTGTTCATCTCTAAAGGTAATTTGGCTTCCCCACGGTCTTTGCTCTGTGTCCTTGAATGTGTTCACTTCTAGCTAAATGAAAAGTGATGAACAAACTTACTCCTAATCACATGAGTCCTCCACAGTCCTCACTGTATAACGCAATCAACAATCATCAGAAGTAGAAAAAGAATGGAGACTGCACACAGCTCAGTGAAAGAGCATCTCCATGGTTGCCTATCACACACAAATGAACCCTGGCTCAGTCTCCAGCAACACACACACACCCCATGCACACACGTAGGCACACACATAGAGTAACACAAGAAGACTCAAAACACTTTTCTCTGACAGCTCAGAATTGAACCAAAAACATGAGCAGCTTTGTAAACATCATGGTGTTTCTTACACAGACTGTACAGGAAGACAAGTGTGACTGCCCCAGGTTAAATTTCTCTTTAAATAAATAAAAGAAATTTCAAGGTAGAGAAGGGACAGTATGCCTATTAGCAAATTGGGTGTGCTCCCTACAACTTGAAGCATTTTAACTCAATTTGTATTTATATTTCAAATTGTATTGATACAAAGGATGGGAATTTTAAAAGTCAATCAAGTTCAAGTGCTGTCTGAGGCAAAAGAAGGATTATTGAAAAATGTTAACCGATGCTAAATGTCAAAAACGGGCAACATCGCCGCATTTCTGATTATCAACGTAAAAAGTCAAGACTTCCCCGAAAGACTTTAGTCTCCACCCCATAAGGCACAAATAACGATGAGCTCTATAAACAAGTTGATTTTAATAGGCCTGCCAGCGTGTCCTTAAGCATTACAGAAAGTCCTCAAGCTTGAAAAAATATTACACAGCAACGCAACATCCGTAATCACTAAAATGTCTTTTTGATGAGTGACATTGCAAACGCTGTTGCCACTGTTGTATGAGGTGGTTTGATTTGCTCACGTAGTACCCTACAGAAGAATTTCGACCAATTTTGCTTTGCAACATAGCCAGAAAACTTGAACCTCTGGGTTTTAAGTGACAGTTTCATAAACATTAAAAATTATTTCAATGATAATATTCCAGCAAGGTAAGACATGAACTTAAATGCCACAAATACAATTACTTTACAAACCATAGGCAAATAAGGCTGCCAGTTGGGCTACAGGATTTATTTTACCTTGCTTCTTAACGTGGTGGACAAAGAATTTCATTGTCATGAACAAACGGTGGCGCTACAGGAGGAACCCACAACATTTCGAGGTCCTAGAAAGTAACCAAGTCCGCTGTTCACAGCCGAGTGGAGGCGAACTGGAGCCTGACCCACTTGCTGGTGCAGTTTCACTGCTGTTGCTCAGCAGTCAGGAGAAGATGATTGCGAGCACTGATGTCGATGTGGACCGCAATCAGCTTTTAACTTCTGAGGCTCTGTTAGGTTTTCAGCGCGCCACGTGGTACTCTCATTGGCTTTTGATTTCGCTTCTCCCCAGGGGACAGGGATGTTTACAAGAAGAGCAATATTTATGCAGAAGAATTCAGTAGAGCTGCTTTCAGGGAATGAAATATGTATGCTGGTCAGTGAAAAGGAAACTGCTGATCTTCCCAAGGCTCAGGAATACTCCTAGCTTACTCCACGACTGCAAACTTGTCAGTCGCCCCGGCTCCTCCCTTCATCCGCAGCCTCCTGCTGCCATCTTATTGAGAAAAAATAAGATCATTTGTGTTTCAAAACACTGTTTTGATAGCCTAGAATTATCAAAATTAAGGATGGTAATAATCTGGCAATTAACAGCAATTTCTTTTATCACCACAGGAATGGCATAATATAAACAGCAGTGACCTATAATTTCCTTCACGTAAGATTTGCATATATTATCACCATATTTGTAATTACCTTAGCAGCCACCCAAACTATCACTTACTGCTTGCTCATAAAGTGGCACGGATGTAGAGTAAAGTGGATTGCCTTATTTTCCTACCAGATTAAAAACAAAGGTCACTGCAAAAGAGAAAGTTAAACAAGACGTGACAAGTACAGCAAAAAGTATAATTAGGGTCATTATCTCTTTCTTACTAACTCTTACTATCTGTAAAAAGATAGAAAAGTACATTGCAGAATTTTTTTAAAAAGCTAATTTATTTTGCTTTTGCACTGTTTCCATTGGAATTAAAACTGGAATTAAAGAGCAGAGGGTTGGAAAAAGGTAAATCAAATAAATACTATCTGAATACTTACTGGGTCTATGCTTCCATTTTTTGTTGGTGGAGAGGGGTTAGTGAATGGACACATTGTTGCCAAAGAACCTTTACTGGGAGTTGCTACATAAGGTCTCCAAGGTTATTATAAATTCTTGTGGTTTCTTAGTAAACATCTGCTCTCTCTTACTTACTATACAGTAAAGAATGAAGTATAAAAGGAGAATGTTCTGAGGCCCAAACTTTAATGTTTAATAGTAGATAGCCATATTTGATTTTAATGTTTTTTATTTTAAAAAACAAAAAGAGGAAAAAGATACAGAATTTCAAAACAAAATAATAGGAAATTAACACTTATATATTACATATTATTATCTTCAAAGTAGTTCAGATTAGAGGACTCAAGCATGAAAAAATGATCAAACAATGAAAGCACAAATTGTTCTTTTGTACACATCTCTAAAACACCAATCTTCCTGCTAGTAGAATAGTACCAACACCAGGCCCTGCATGGAAACTGAGCATCCCCGTTTGGAAGGTCCTCTGTTCATGCTTCTATCAGCTGGACGGGATATGTCAACCCTCAGTGATCAAGAATGTTACACACTGACATCACAGGCAAGGAAGCTAAAGCCCAATCCGTGCAAGTGCGCTTCCTGGCTCTATGTAAATGCCGTTTCCCCTATTTCATAGCGCTTATTGCCTGCAACGTTTGTTTCATCAGACTACCGCATTTTAATAAAAATACATTTGACTGGAGAAGGGCAAGTTCTTACGAGATGAAGGTAAAATCCAGGGAGAAGTGAGAATTGGGTTTTCATGGTGTATCAGAGACTACTCCATATCTAACAGTGACTTGTCCCTTTCTACATTCACATTTTCCTGTCTTTCTTTTTATATTTAATGCATAAAAATGATGTTGGAGAAGAGGTTTTATGTATTGTTTCATATAAATACATAATTTCTAATTGTTTTGTTAAATGTTTAAAAATTCTCAAAAGAAACAGGTACCACATGAACTTCATTTTGATGTTTAAAAAAAAACTAGTATACATATATGGTTAGTAGAAAACTAAACATTAAAAATAAAAGTGAAATTTTTTCTTTCACAAACATACACCTAAAAGGTCACTTATTTAGAAAGTCAGTGCTAAATATTTGGAGTTTTAAGTACAAAGGTAAAAGGATATACTATATAAATAGATTAATTATATATTTACATAAATATATATGTGCATACATTTGTATAAAAATAACCAAAATATTTAACCAATTTTTCCTGAAAATAAAGTATGTTCATTTCCTATAATACTTGCTAGTTCATGACTTGATCACATTTTGCATTTTTTGACAGGAAAAACTGACATTCCACTCTTATTTTTATTTGTAATTAATAATGAATGAGTTCCCAATTGACCTTTTACCACAAATTGCTAGTTCAAAACTCACCATGTTCTTTTGTGTTGTTCATATTTTTTATTTATGAGCTCATTGCTCTGCTTTGCTATTCAAAATTAACTTTCATCTTTTCTTTTTCAGACTTCTTCTGTTCTCGTATCTTTTGTCTGCTTGGATCTTAGTTTGGTATAAAGAAAGGCAGGAGTGTGGTTGGATTCTCCTCCTCAACATTTAACAGCTTAAAGCCTGTGTTTCGGGAATTGTTTTTTTCAATGGCTCTGCAGTGGCAATTATATTGCAAGTGTAACCCCATACTTCTGTAGGACTATTTCTGACCTCCTAGTATCAGTCCAAGAAAAACTGTTCACTAAGAATTATTCTTAGTGAATTGTAGTTCACTAAGGCCGTTTTTATGGAAAATCTGTGAAAGAGTTTTGCCCCAGAATAAATCACAGGATATTATGGAGGTAGTTCAACATGGTGGAAGGCCAAACAGAGATGCTTACCCTGACAGCCACTTCCTCCTTCTTCCTGATTACAACTTCTTCCTTGCTTTCCCAGTGCCTGAGAAGAAAATTCCAATCAGCTCCTCACGTGTCATCAATGCCCGCCCCAAGCACCACTTCTGGTCAAAGGTCACATATACCCCACACCCCCATATCTGGGCAGAGGAAAAAGCCAAACCCTTGCTGATTGTGGGCTCCTCTCCACGTCCTTTAAATAAAAAGGCCACTTTTACTTTTTCTTATATTCAGCTCCTTTATTGAGCCAGAAAACTCTAACACACTGTATTTGTGGATTGAAAGAACAGAAATATCTTTATGTGCAACTCCAAATTTTCTTACCCTGAGGGAAAGACTCAAGACAGCTCTATGTTGCCTTTGATGCCGTAGGAAGAGGTGGAAGGTGGCATGAGTCTGGGTCCCTAAATTTGGCCTTCTGAACTGTCTGGCCTAGAAGCACTTGCAGCATGAATTAGAGCTCTATCATGTTAAATCCCTAGGATTTCAGAGTTAATTTGTGATTACTTAGCTTATTCCAGTTAATACACTCTCTATATTTTTTAAGGTTTTTATTTCTTCCATAATAGCAAATGCAGTTATTACACTTTGATATCCCTTGGGGTTTGTCTTCTATTTTTCTCAGAATTTTTCTCGCTCTTTTTGCATACTTATTTTTCATTGATTTAGCATTGTTTGTGGTTCTGAACAAAACGACATTTTCTTTGGGTTTGGATGAATATATACATTTAGAGTAAACTGATATTTTGATAGAGCTTAAAGCACTATGTGGTAGGACCCACAAGATTTTTGTTAAATTTACATCTAAGTGTTTTCAATTTCTGTTTGTAATTAAAAATGTTATCTTTCAGATAGATGTTCTAAATATTATTTTTATATAGGAAACCAATTTTTATAGACTAAATTTTAGAACCTGTCAACCTACTGAATTCTCCTACCCTGTTAGTTTCCCCTTTATTTTGCAAGTTCTATGAAACCAATATTATCTATGCAAATACTTACTTTTAGTCTCATTTAGAATATTTTTACCCCTTATGTGCTTATGTTATTTAACAATAATGACTACTGTTTTCCAGAACAATAGAGAGAGATAATATGGCACCCTTAGACTTGTTTCTTTTACTCTGGATGAGTTGGCATTTTCTAAAATTTTACATAAATCAGATCTTATAGCAAGTAATCTCCTTTCCCTTGAGATGAGAAGTGGGGTAGGGCAGGGAATGAGAATTACAAAGAAATATAAAATAACTGTTAGGAACTGTAAGAACTTCATTGTCTTAGTCATAGCAATGATTACAAAAGTCTGGCGGCCAGGCTATTCCAGCTGAATGCTGCCCTCTGAAGCAATCAGTGAACACAGTCCCTCACCTTTGGCTCTTCAAGCACCTTTTGAAACTTAAAATCCTAAGTCACTTCCACTCATCCCAGTGGATAACAAAACATTACTGTTTTTAAATTTAAATTGATTTTTAAACTAATTGTGTAGAAACAAAACTGTACTGAACTTTTTTCCAGGATACTCTGCACGGTCCTGACTCATGTAGACACTGCGTAAGGTCTGAAGCAGGTCAAACTACCTCCTCAAACATGTTCTACTTATGTATACGGTGAAAACATTCAAAATCTTCTCCTCAGGGTTTCTGAAATTCATGGCCACTCATAGCTGCCCTTCTATGCTGCCGTACACCGGAGTCACTGGAATAGCTGGCGGTCACCTCACACTGACCAAATGGCCCTCTCCTCCCCGCAATCTTCAGCCCTGGGTCACCACTGTTCTATTTTCAGCTTCTGTGAGATCTGCTTCTTTTAGAGAACCCTAAAAGATTCTTCACAAAAGGTGAGTATTTTAGAGTTTTTATAGAAACTAAGAAAGTTTTATGGTAATGGGACTCCTTGACACACCGCCAACACACAGCACCTTGGCATTTGAAGGAAACAGTGGAACAGGAAGGTGATTCTCACCTTGCTGTGCTCTTCTCCCCTGAAGGAGCTCATAAAACTAAGAAAGATGCTCTGATTTTCCCCTGGAGTGTACCATATGACTGTCATTTGGAGGTGCCATCTCTGTCTCTACAGAATATCCTTACCTCTGAGGACACAAGGACAGAGAAGGATCCAAGAAAGTGCCCTTCCCTCTGCCCCATTTATTACCATAGAGTTGTCGTTTTCATCCAGTCACACATCCAGACCATCCACTTCACCAAACCTGGGAGGAAAACTCAGCACGCCAGCCTGAGCCTTCAGGTCTTCATTTCCTCCTGAAGGTTCTAACAGCTCTTAAGACTTGAATTTGAATTCTTTTCATTATTCATGTGTCTTTTGTTTCAGGGCCCTCGTTCATGAAACTATGATGGCTTAGGGAAGGTTATGTCTCCTCCACTGCAGTGCTCAAGCAATGTAAATAATAACACATGAACTAGACATTTCTGGTAATAAAGAATTCAGTTACTTCTTGAATTTAAATTGTAGCAAGCAATATGCACATTGAATGACTAGCCCCAGTAAAACATCAAAACAGTTCTGTAAATTACCTAAGCGATTTACACCAGAAAGCCAAGCTAAGAGGACCAAAAAGCATCCAGTTCTAAATCAGGAAGTGAGCATATGTCAAAGAAATACTTGCTTTAAAAACTGAGATAAAGTCTGTAGAGAAAGTAGGTTGGTGAACACTAGAAACAAATGCAAAGGAAAGATTTGTGAAAAATTAATAACCAGGGACAGAAGAGGCAGTAAAGATTCTCATGGGAAATGAATTCTCATGTAGTTATTTACAGAAAAGCCACAGATTCAATATTAAAGGAAACAATCCTTAGGATTTTCAATTCTTTAGGTAAAAGATTATTTTTAGTTGAAGCACATGGAAAACCAGAAGACAAGAAGGCTGCCAGTACCACAGCCAGGATGGCAGTGCCCCTGGGGCCAGCACCCTAGAGGCGGGAGGGCGGAGAGCGACCTGATTAGTGAGACTTCATTTCAAAATAAAACATAAAAAGCGGTGGGGAATTCCCTCAGTAGAAAGGCTCTGAGTTCAACCTCCATTGCCAGAAAGGGGGAAAAGGCATCCAAAATTAGAGTCAGTATTAAAAACTCAGTGTTTTTTACTATTAAAGAACCTCTAGTTAAGCCATTTCTTTAAAATTCTGTTTAACTCGTGTGATCCAAATTTAATCAAAGCTGTGGCATCTCCCTCCCTCATTCCTGTGGGTCCCTCTTCCTTCTTTCTCTCCCCTTTCCTTTCCTTTTTCTGTTGGCATATTTTATCATTATAGCCACCTGTCTATGATTATATGATATTTCTTCATTATCGTGCCTTGCTTGGGCAAGACAAGTCTTTGCTTTTATTTCTTTAAGGTTTCATGTTTGAAACTTTCAGAAAGGCAGTGTTAGGCAGACTCTACACCCAGATTTCCCCTGCATCATGACAGAGAGCATTTCAGCCCTAGCTAGTGGTGTGCCCATGGCAACTGGAAGCCATTGTATCCTAGGAAACTATGGCAACCAAGAGAGGCAAATTGAAAACAGGCCCATTGTCATGGTTTTTTAAAGAGTAAAAGATGTGAGTGTCCTCTCCAATGAATTCAACAGCCATTTGTCTCAGGGAAGATGCAGTTCAAATTGGCCTCGATAATTAGAACAGATAAGGATTTGAAAGCACACATACATGACTGATTTTCATCTTTATTTTTTTATAACAATAAATACTTATTAAGTTGGTTCCTAAAATAACCAGGAAAATCATCAGATACCATCAGTTCTTGTGAACAACTTTTCGCATGGTATTATTAAATGGATTGCACCTTCCAGGGTTCTAGCAATTTACGCATATACACAGATAAGTGCTTGTTATTATAGCACAGAGACACTGAGAGATAACGCTGGTTTCTTCTGTGACTTTGTGCATTTGAAATTAATTGAATACGAAGTTAGAAGGTTACCACCCAATTTGGGTTTCTCCACACTTACTCCCCGATTTCACTGAGAATCTTCCACAGGCTGTACTGAATAGTTTAGCTGTCTAATCAAACCCAGTTAATGAGAGGCCATCTAGGTCATTCCTATAGACATGGCATCTATTATTTTGACAAATGAGTTTATAGCATGAAAGCAGAACTCCCACCGCACTGCAGTTAGTTTGAGCTCATTTATTTTGCATATCACATAAGTTTAATTCTAAAATTTCTCTCCACAAGAAATCTGGGTCATACCTTTTATCTTCCTTACAAAAACAGAATTGGGGAAAATAACGCTTATAAGAAATTTGTGTGAGCGTGTGTGGGTGTGGGTGTGGTGTATGCAGTGTATATACACGTGTATTGCCATTTTGAATACTAGTTTCTTTTTTAAATACATCAAGTGATGTTTATTAAAATTTGACAACTCTTAAAAAATAAGAGACAGAGAGTGGTATAATTATGGTAAATGCTTTGCAATCTTAAAAGCATACCCACCCAAATAAAGTGCTACACAAAAAGAGGGTTAAAAATATAAAATGATTGTAAGTGAGAAAGCATTACTATTGGCAGAAGTTCATACTTTCAATAAAAACTTACCCATTGCTTAAAGCAGGATATCAGAAAAGAAAAGTGTATATTATAAGTATTTCAACTTAGACATATAACAGAATATTTTTCACAAATAGTAAGCTATGAGACCAAGGCATTATCTTCTGTCTTGGAATAATAAAGTATCTATAATCTCAAGTTTCAGTTCTTTAAACAATTCTGAAAATTAAACATCCTTTCAAAACAACATCTATTTTGACATTATTCATTACCAAATTATATTTCCAAATACGTATTTCAAAGGAAATATTTTTGGTTTCCAAACATATTTTACCATTTATATAAATTGAATTAAATTATGCAATTTTAATATCAAACAGCTTGAATGAACAGGTTTGACCAGCGATCATTAGTAAGTATAATCAGGAGGTAGAAGCAGAACTACACAGGCATACTAGAGGATAGCTTACTACCCAAGAGCATTGAGAGTAGTATAAGAATAGTGTATGTTTTTGAGAAGAAACTGATATGTTGGTCATCTAAGATTGGCTAAAATAAAGGTTTCTATCGTAGACCCTTTTGGAGTGGGAGTGAGCAGGATGAAGAATTTGTACCTCAGTTGCAAGCAGGTTTTTCCATATGAATGTAGGGACTAAATCACAATGTCCATCAGTTATACATTTAATAACTTTAGGAGTCTATAATAATAACTGTTAATCCAACCAGGCTGTGTGTTAAAAATAGCAATAGAAGAACATTCAGGAAACAAACATGTTCACAATAATGCAACAATAACAATAATGATGGGAAACTGAATGTAAATAAAAGAAAAAATGTATCTTAAAGAAGTAATGGCTTAAAAGAAAAATACTAAAATTTATTTTATAGTTAACAAAGAAAAAGATTAAGTATAAATTTAAATCACATAAAGCTACAAGTAGATTTCCAAACTTTAAAAAATAAACAATAGGAAAGAAGTTTGCAGATATGAAGGAGAAAGTCAAGCATGTAACTAATTCAGGTTCCTAAAGACAAGAGAACAAGCAGAAGAAAAACATTAACAGACATGATAGAAGAAAATTCTCTAGAACTGATAAAAAGAAATCTGTGTACAAAGAGAGAGAAAAATCTTACTATTACAGTGAGACAAAATATTACTATTGCTTTTGCCCTTCTATACCTTATGCTATTTCATTTACAAGTCTTTGCTCTGTTCATATTTAAATCTCTTCTGAGAGACCTTTTTTAAGTTTGTAATTTTCCATTTCTCATTCCAGCCACATTTAATTACTTCTCTAGGTATCAGAAATTTAAATTTTTTTCTTAGCTTTAAAGCTACAGAGGAATTAAATTTCATAAGTAATTATAAGAACTGGTATGCATGATAATTTGGTACACTGAAATTCAGAATTCTTTCATTGATTTTGAGTCATTATAAAATAAAACTTTAATAAATCCCCAGTAGTACAAACAGAGTAAGCTAAATTCCTTGATAAAAATAGCAAATATACTAAAAATTAACATTTTAAAATTCCCTCAAAACAACTAGCCTAAATAATTTTCAAGCCAAAAAGGAAATGAAAACTTTAATTAAGGAAAATTTAGCACTTTTAGTGTTAGCTCTCAAAAATAAATGCATCGGGTGTAGATATAATTAGAAAAATTGAAAAGTCTTCAATTTCCATAAAATTCAAGAGGTTTTTTTGTTGGTTTGTTTGTTTGTTTGTTTGTTTGCAAAAAGTCCTGTAAAATTAATTTATGTAAAAGAGGAAAAGAAAAATCAAGATGTCTAAAAACAGAATCCAATAATTATCTTTGTTAATTTTGAGTGTTAACCATTTGACAGATACTATGAAGTGCTGTTTATATTTATTGTCACATCAAAACCTCAAGACAGTTCTGTGAGATCAATAGTATTGATTTTAAATTATACAAAAGGAAGCTGAGGCTTTACAAAGTACCAGTGGCAGAGCTGATAAAAAAACCTCAGAGCAGAGTATTTTAAAAATGCACACTGTAAAAGACGTATTCTAGAAAGGGTTATCAGGCAAGTAAAAAATAAGAAATGAAATATAACTAGATAATCATGGATTCTTAAATTATCTATTGATTTTAAAAATATAAAACATAATTCAATATATTTGAACATCTTAATAATATCTCAGGAAGTACAAAATATCATAATTCATGAAGAATAAACACATCTACATAAAAACAATAGCCTTTTTAATAAATTGAAAATGTTGGTCAATAGCTATTCCTCAAATGTTACTTGGTCTTCAATATTTTTGATGGATAATTTCTATAATAACTCGTTCTAGATCATAAAAAGTGAGATATTACTTCTCAGTTTATTTAAAGACACAAAATAATTCTAAAATTAATCCTATCAAATTAACAAGCAAAAATATGCAACAATATTAAACTCACTTATGAATATGAGTGGAAAATGAAGTCTAGAAATAAGCATCAAGTTCAGTAATGCATTTTTAAGTTCATGATCATTAGATAGAGTTATTCTCAAAATTTTTTAGTATATGTGTTGCCAAAATGACCATTAGAAATCAATAATTTTTATTAAAAATATCTAATGAAACATAAACATAGTAACTTAATAGAAATAGGAGATTCTTTAATTAAATTTAAAGTCTATTCTCAATTCACTGACAATCATAAATTAATAAAAGCAAAGCTATTTTAATATATTTAAATGTATTTAAATCATTACCTAGGGATGGTAATATAGCTTAGTGGCAGAGTGCTTGCTTAGCATATGTGAGGTCCTGGCTTTGATCCCAGCACTAAAAAAGGTAATAAATAAATAAAAATAGAAATGAAACAAAATCAATAGCTAATGTCAATACTTACTGGTGAAAAACCGGGACATTCACAATAAAAAACAAAACAAGACTGCTTATTACTACTACTAGTATTTAATATAATGCTAAAATTACTAGCAACAAAATTAAATACAAAAGAGAATTATAATACTTGTAATAATGTTATAAAATTAATGTTTCTTTCAGATAAGATGCACCCTTTAAAAATTCAAGATAATTCACATTACTAACCACCATCATCATAGTAAAATATGAAGGCAAGTGAGTCACTTAAAATATATCATTAGAATCAGACTACTTTCTCATATCCAACATCTGTGGTACACTTCTAATACCAGCGGGCAATTTGACCTTTTTAAATTTTAGTTTATCTGTATGTATATCACATCTAAATTTATATCTAATCCAAGTTAAATAACTACAAAACTAGAGTACCTAGTTTGAATTTTACTGTACCATATATTCTAGATAGATCCAAGATCTAAATATTAAAAGGGAGACTTTGAAACATTTTAAAAATATACATATATGAATATATATTTGGTGAGAAGGTTTCCTATTCCTTTCTAAAACCATGGTTATGTATGGAAACCATGAACGAAGCAAACGGATGGGTGGATTTGGTTATGCATGAACTCGAAACAGTTCAAAGGTGATCTCACAGAAGCATGGAGTCAAATAGTGGTCAGCAGAGACTGGGGCAAGTGGAAGGCAGAGTGAGGGGAGGAAATGTTGCCTGATGCAGCAAGGAATTCTGGGTGCTACCCAACAGTGGGGGGCTATGGGAAACAATGGCTGACTGTACATCTCGGAAAACTGGAGGAAAGGGTTTTAAAGTTTTTGCCCTAGAGTTCTGGTACAATATTGCAGAATAAGTTAACATCAGATAATTGTATGCCGTGAACCTCAAAAAGGATTTTGAATATTTTTACCATGAAGTAATGATACATATATGATGAGACAGTTTTTATTAGATTCAAAATTTACACAACACATGCATGTACCAAAACATCACGTTTTTGTACATTTTTTGTACATTTTTTGTATCAGTTAAAATATTAATTTTTTTTAAAAAAATCAAACTAAAAATTTGTCTTTCCCATTCCAGTTAGAATGTAGAAAGCCTTAAGTAAATATCATTCCTAACTTAGTAAGAAAAAGCAGATCATCTACACACTTCCAGCTTTGTTGGAATGGAGAATGGTAGGCAATCCAATTCAAATTCGAGAAAGTGGAGACGCACCAACAGCAGGAAAGAAAGAAGCAGTTGTCTACTTTCAACCAAACCAAAAACACCCTAGAGGAAGAGAAAAAAAGAGACGGTCACCGGCATCCCATCCACGCTCAGTGGTGACGCCAGCCTGCGGAGGTAATTGAGAGCTGGGATCCTTCTCAATTGCCCAAGGCGTCCACCTAGGATGCAGAGGTCGTGGCTGCCAGTAGAGGGCAGCAAGCTTTCCTGCCCCAAGACGCAGGCGCACACCCATTGCCTGCCAGAATAACTGAAGATTTGTCTCCCACTGGAAGGAGTAAAAGTCCTTTTTCCTAAGAATATAGGCAGAGGGCTATTGCTACAGCACAGAGTTAAACGCGAAAATGTATCTCCTTGGAGGAGGCATAGAAATTTCTCAATAACCTGGTTTCCACTCTCACATGCACCCACCTTGACTTTCTACTTTCAAACAGAGCAAACTCCTGTTGGCCCTCACACATTTTTTAAATTGAGGTGGTATTCACGTAACACACGAATAACCATTTTAAAGTACACAATTCAATTTGATTAATATCTTCACAATGTTCTTCAACAAACAACCCATTGTAGTCCCAAAATATTTGCATCATTCACCAAGAAAATCACCTCCCAATTATACAATCATTCTCTACTCCCCTACTCCCTAACAACCATGAATCTACTTTCCTCCTGTGTGGATTTTTGTATTCTGGATATTTCATACAATTGGATTAATATAATCTGTAACCCTTTGTGACTGGCTTCTTTTATTGAACCCAATATTTTCAAAGTTCACCCATGTTGTTACATGAAGCAGCTCTTCCTTCCTTTCAAAGGCTGAATAGTATTCTGCAGTACACACATACCCATCATTTATCCACTCATCTATCCACAGGAGTTTGAGTTACTTCCATCGTGCACATTCTGTGAACAGTGCTGCTTTCTGAATATTCACCTTCACACTTTGGAGCTAGTTGTTCTCTTTCTCTATAACATTCTTCTTAACAGGCTCCTTCTCATCATTCAGCCTCAGCAGAAATAGTCTTTCCATCCATCTTTTATAACCACATTTCCCAAACAGATCCAGTCAAGGGCTGCCCAAGCTTGCAGGCTAACATGGCTCATTGCTGAGGATTACTCCATATGTCTGTATATTGGTTTCCCACTAGTTAAAATTGAGGGAATCTTGCTTTTTAAGACAAAGGGACTTTTTTTTTTTAAATCTTGCCTTACTTGGGACCCCTCACTCCTAATGGTTCCTGTACATGGCAGGCACTCAATAAATAACCTGCTACAGAAATGAATAAATGAACAAAATAAAACAATATCCAATATTTCATGGATGTCAGCTTGACAAGAGTTTAAAGAACTCCATCAATCAGAAGAATTACAATAAGGTATAAAGAAAAGAATAATGCCATTTGCTGCTGGAAGGAAGATAAAGAGACAGCTCCAGAAGGGGAATTTAAAAGCTGAAAACTATGCATATTCCTTGTGCCTGTCATCTACTTCTACATACTTATGCTGAACGACAAGATTTCAAGGATACCAATTAGTGGATTTGGGGCAGCAGTTTTTTAAACAGAAAGAAAAAGAACCCCATTAATATAATGGCATGTTTGCTGTTAAGAACTCTACCTGCCCATTGTCCTGGATAATATGGATCTGTATATTAATTGGTTTGAAAATACGTTCATAGGTTTGGGGCAATTAGACACAAATTAATTACACAAAAGTATGTGAAGAAGAATCTAATTTTTGTTTTAAAATTTGTGTGTAAAAAATGTCGTGTGCATATATAATAATGAGAGAGGCAAAGAAAGGCAAAAATGTTAATTCTTCCTGAGTGATAGTACTGTAGATAATTTTTGATCTTTTTCTCATACTTTAGTTAAATCTTCCAAAAAGGCATCTCTATTATAATTTTTAAAAAATATGAACAAATGGAAATAATCTCAGGTGCATAGTATAACTCTTTAAAACATGAAATAGAGACAATGCATTCTTATATTTATGTGAAATTTATGTGGATTTTTCTGAATAAACTACTATTGATTTTCTCACTTATGTTTAAATCCTAGATCTTACTAATAATTGTTTCTCCTCTCAAATTTCCTAACATTAAGAGCAACACACTGCAGAATTCCCCAGACTTTATACAACTCCTTTATCACCAAACATTCCAAATGCTACGAAGATGCTAATAATTTCTCACCCTTGGAATTTTTTGGAAAACATGCACCAAAGCATAGACACATAAAGTGCTTTAAAGACATTTCTCTATAGACCATCTGAATTTAAATTTTTTGTAGGGAAACAACAACTTTGATTTCTGTTTAACACTATGAAAATTAATAGTTCTAAATATGCTAAGGAAATGAAATTTCAGAGGCTAGGAAGAGTCAGGTAACCTGAAAACATACTTGTCTAAGATCAGAATACAGCTCCAGTAAAAGTTAATCAACGCAAAGCCTGGTTTCCAGCTTCAGCTGGTTTGGGCCCGTCCTGGCGATTGCAAGGCACAAACAGTCTCAGCTGGGTAAATGCAGGGAGAGGTAGTAGAGCAGCTGTGTGAACCCAGGCAGTTGGTTCCATGTGTGAAGAACTTGGTGATTCTGGAACACCAGTGAATTTGGTGGGGCCCTCAGGAAGAAATCAAGATGCAATCCCAGGTGCATCAGTTCTCTGGGACAGGGAAAGTCTGGCGTGGAGATGTCAAGAAGGTCAGGACTGAACTTTGGCATGTTACCTACCTGGTAGGGGACAATTTAAATTTCAAGTCTGGTTCCAGGACAGCCTATAACCGTCAAGATAAGCAGAAGAAGAGGGTAGAGGTTTGGTTAATCTTTGGTCAAGAGAGAAAGAGAGGCTTACATGAGTTCTCTTTAGAGGCAAACGGGAAGGCAGAGATTGAGCCTGTGTATGACATAAAAGTGGATGGAACAGGTCCCTGTCAATAAAACGACTGCCATGGAACCGTGGAGGAACAACATACAGTAAGGATGACAAGCTTTTGTAGCTAACAAAGGGTGGGCTACATTTAGAGTGGAAGAGTAAAATTAGCTAGCACACATCTGGAAGGTCTGAACGCACTGCTCAGACGTTGCCAGCCAACATGGAGGAGCCATGGGACGTTTTGAGCAAGGGAGTAATATCAAAAGACACTATTCTCACCCAGGGAGTCTGGTTGCAGTGGATATGGAGAGATTGGTGTATTTTCTAAAAAGGAAGTTTTCAAGCAAAATTTCTCTTCTCCTTTTTGGCATTTTTTTCTTCTTTCCTCTGGTGTCCTCTCAGAAATTCCTGACTCTGCCCTGGCACAGGTACCAGTATTTAGCATTCCTTGGTGTTTCAGAAAAAAGGCTCTAACAATGACAGTAGCAGATCTGGACACAGCAATAACAACAAATCTGTAGGTCATTGCATAGCCTAGTGGAGCTCACAGTTGAAAACAAACCTCAAATTCATATCTCATTTTCAACATTTAGGAACCCTTTGTGTGAAGGAGCAAATCCTTAGAGGTTAATCCTGAGAAACGTCTGGTCTCAGTGAAGCACAAGCTAATCTGTGGGCAGTGTGTTTGATCTGGGGTGATGGGCGAGTGGAATGCCTATCTCCCATTGCCCATCTCCTCCTCTGCATGTGGTACTTCAGGATTTGCATTATCTTTGTGACTCCTGGAATTACTCATCCTGTGCCAAGAACACTTGAGGGTCTGATGTTCCATGAAGTGGTAACAACATTGTCAAAATCACAATAGAAACAGTCACCAATAATGACAACACTCTGTGCATGTGCTATCACAGCTTTGCTCATTGCAGAATGACCACAAACTCTAGGGCTTGAGGAGGAGAGACACTGAGATCATCAGCAGCTTGTGTCCATCTCTCTAATTGTTAGCATCCTGTTGCAGGTTTCCAGGAGAGACCCTCATTTTCAGCATTTTATAACTTGGCACCTGTGATCCACTGTGCACTTAAGCTTGACATGAAAGGCCCCCGGCATCGGAACATAATCAGCTCATTCTGAGTTATACAGAAAGGGGCAATAAACATAAATGCCAACCATTCACAGAGGGCTGTGTTTTAAAATGACATTTTACAAGTGGAGATTCCTCAGGTGACCATTCTCCCATCAGGGCCATGGTCATCACCATCCATCACCCTGAGAGTTCCGGAATGCAGAAGCCAAACACAACATTCCATAACCTCCTGGGCTTTAGGGGAAAACATGTTATTTTAGGGCAGGTCTGTCCTTATGTCTACTGTTTGAAGCACATGAAAATAGTCCACAGATTAAGGGTTTTATTTTTACTTAATTTTTAAATGTAGAATTTGTGCTACAAATGCAATTTAAAACACATCTTGCAGCAGTTTCAGCACTTTTCTTCCCTCTTGGGCACTGGCTTCCTGGTGATGACTACAGGCCACAATTAACCAGCCAGCTGCCCTTGGCTCGCCTCTTCGCAGGGTGTTCAAAGCCCATCAGATGATTCTCAACGTGTCATTATTATTGCTAAGCAACAACTGGCTAGAACTGACCCCAACTGAGTGAAGCAAATGGGGTTGCAGAAATTCTACAGAAAATGGTCATTGTGCAAAAAGACCTGGCAGACGTAGGGAAAGAAAAATCAAAAGAAAGCACTGCTGATGAAAATTATAATGGGGTTTATTTTAGGATGCATCCATGAATAAGAAAGTCAGCAATTCCGTTACCATGTGTCAGTCAAAATGATACAGGCAGATCTTCCTGGCCTGTACATATTTATTAACCCTTTACACATAGTCACAAATCAGACCGATTAAAAAATGAGACTACAGTTCCTATTTCAGGAAGTTTAGCACTCCGTTACAGAGTGTCTAATATACCTGAAACATTCTTCCAAAACAAAGAAGATAATTATAGGTTAATTTGTAGGAGTTCCAAGGTGAGGACATGAATGAAACTTGGACAGAAGGGAGGTCTTCCTTGAATGCTGGGGTTCAGTGGACAGAAGAGGGAATGCTTACCAAATGAGAGCACCCAAGTTAGAGTAGGTAAGAGCTGAGAAAGTGAAGGTCATAGGAGAGTTTTAAATCAACCCTGCACCTAGCTAGTACTGGGAAGTCATGGCTACAGTCAAAGGGCTGTTTTATCCTGACATCTGATAAAGACATCCACAGAATCAGAATATGCATTCTAAGGAGATTACATTCCAATGAGATTCTTCCAAGCATTCACATTTCCTGAGCAGCGCAATAAACCATGCAGAGAAGACTAGGAGACCGAAGGGGTGGATCAGGAATACAAGGTCACCACCCAGTTCAGCCACCTTTTTGTGAGGAGGACTTAGCAAATGATTTCATGTGATACAGTCTTAGTATCCTCATCTACAGGGGAAGGTAGAGTAGGAACGATCACCAACATTCTACAACGAAAGGATGCTCTTCATCAATTAAAATTTGATATGAAACCTGAAAACATAAAATAGGATGAGCAAAATGCCCATCTATTCTACATAAAATGAATCTTAAGGACAAAATGAGAGATCTACATGCATTACTGGAAAGCACGAATGTGCCACAGGGAAAGGGTGTTATGATAGCCTCTAGGAATGCTTTTTAAAATCGATAGTTTTCAGTCGTGGCTCTGTGGTAGACTCACCGGGAAATTTTGGAATCCAGATGGCTGGGTTGAACCTGGACTAATTAAACCGAATGTCTCTGGCTTGAACACAACTCCTCTTGAAAGAATATAGAAGCTGGAAATCTACAGATTAGATAATTATCATCCCAGGAAAGCTGACCTAGGAAAGTTTTACATGGCCACTAAACTAAAGGTGAATTCCACAGGGACAGTTAAGTACTGAACTGAGGGAGGAACAGGCTTGGAACCCCTAGCTTTTAAATCTAGATTTTCAGTCAAAAATATTTGGAACAGTTGAGAGAAGAGACAATGAATGAAGCTCAAATAAAGAGGGAGGTTTGCCACAGTTCGGGAATTTTTCTAAATTTTCTTAACTCTAACATGAACATGTTGTACTTTTTTCTGATCTTTTAACTAACAAAAGAGCAGGCAATGAAGTTGAAAAGCAATTTCAGTATGAATAGAGAACACTGTGGCTGCTGCCACATCTGCTGCATCTTGTTTATTCTCTGAACAGCTGACACCAATATATCCTAAGGAACTGAGGTCAGGAAGGTGCCCACTGGATTTCAAAATGCAAAGATAAAGTGAGGAGAGGACAAAGAAGACTGTGCATTCAAAAACTTGAGAACCTTCCAATTTTTTTTTTTTTCAATCCCTTAATGCCAAGTGGTACTTGGGACCAAGAAAATCTAAGATTGAGATTTGGGAAAATCCTATAGATAGAATTTTTTTAAATTGCATACCACAAAATAAGCAGAAATATTATACTATTTCTTTGCATTCCATGAGAAGTACAGGTTTTACAACAGGCCCGGTGCCATGCAGCAATGCTGACACTGTGTGTCTCCTTGCTGGGTTCTTGAGGGAGACCTTCCAGCTCCTAAACAAGAGCCACCAAAAGGGAATGCCAAAGCACACTGAAAATGAACCATGGATGTGACCTTGCCAAATTCAGAAACAAGAGAATCTTGTCAGCAACACAGAGCAGTCACCCTTAGCTAACTCCAACAAGTACCTTGTTTTAAGAGAGTCAAAAACAAAGAGAGAATCAAAAATGACTCTTCTCAGGACCCAGTTAGCTCAAGTCCTACCTCGAACATCTATGTGGCTTTTGCAAGTTAGTGACAGACTCTGAACTGCCTTCTTTTTCCTTCTTGAAATTCTTGGAAATGAACTCACACTGATATATATGTAACAGTGTGAAACAGGAAACAGGAGCCCACTAATGGCTTGGGGCAGTCTCAAGCTTGTGCTCACCACACCTCTCGCAGCGCTAGAGTAACAGCCGCGCAACCCAGACGTTTTAATTTTTAAGCGAGGATTGAAATAATTCCTACCTCACGGGATATGGGGTTGTTTTGAAACATGAATGGTAGCGGCATCATCATTACCTCTATTGTGTTCCAAACAAGGCATCTCTCTGATCTAGTTAGAGTAGTACTGAGACAAATTCCAAATCGTCACCAGAAACTAATTAGATTGTGTTTTTCTTACAAGGATTAAACTGAATATATGTTTACTGGGGACAAAATTGAAATTAAAACTACAACAGCTTGGAAAGCCAGGGCGCAGATACCCTCCCTGCGGAGGGCGTTCCCCATGGCACAGCTCCCCAACAGCAAAGGCAGCCCTGGGCAGCGTGGGCCAGTACCCTGGATAGGGGACTGCACCTTCTCCCGTTCTGTTTGCCACAAGCTCTGTCTTTCTGGCCAAACTGGATGAAAATGTTCAGCAAGAGCAGCAAGGAGGGGTGCAAGTCATGGCACCAGCATACCCTCACCACGCAGCAATCGTGTGCTGAGCCTTCAGAGCTTGAACAAGTATTTTTGTTTTTCACAAAAGTGTTGGAAAAACGCACATATGCTGAGCCACTGGCCCCCAGTGATGAAAAAAAGTTCTATTTCTTATTTTACTTTTCAAAATATCCATAGCAATCAAATTCAATATAGCACTATATTAAAGTGTGAGATACTAATGGAACAAAAAAGCAAAACAACATCCTATTGGGTAGAAGATTTAGCCCATAATATTCCTGTTATTTTAAAGAATATCCATAGCTAATGTACACAAGAAAGCAAAAGTGAGTCACCAATTTGTCATCAGAAACTCATCCTTTTCAAACTACCTTAAGATAATCCACACAGCTCTATAACAGAACAGCACTGTACTAGTCACTAGCAACCACCTGAGTTCAAGTCCCAGCCTTGCCACCTACTGCTACATGACCACAGGCAGTGAATCGCTCTGTAACTTCTTTCTAAAGCAGGGATAATAATACTAGCATCAGTGCATCAGACTCTTTGGAAAGTAAACTACTACCTTTAAATAAGTTAATATATTTAAATCACTAAGACGGTTCTTAACACACAGCAATTTAAGCATTTGCTTTGTTATTTCATAAAGTACCTGAGGAAGTCGTACATTTTTGAAGATATTACTGTGGTTGGATTGAGGTGGTGTGAGCATAATGCACTATATGTGTAAGAATGGTCCCCTCCTGAGTGAGAGTTTGCAGCTACATGTATGTATGGAGGTTTTTCCTGCTTTTTTGGTACCTTTTATTTGTCTTATTTTATTGGTACATGTTTGCAGTACCTGATGATTGCATTCCCTGTGATGTGTTTATACATGTAGTTGTGTTTTTCTGTTTCACTTGTTGTCCTGTATTTTTCTTCTTTTTCCACATGTAGGCATCAAAGGTCCTTCCAGCCTTTGAAAGAAGCATGACCACCTAATCTCTTTAACACCTAAGAAATAGTAAGTGCTTGCAGAACTTTGGATGAACCTATAGGGTTCCTATTATCCAAGTAGTTACTATCTTAAGACTGTTATTTTCTTCAGATCAGTTAAGACCAAAGGACTCAGTCCCCACCCTATACCTAGTACAGGAGCATGCTTGGAGTATGGACTCTGACTTTCATGCTTCCTTATCATCATTTTAACCTCAGTAAAAATTAAATTGCTTATCTTTACTTAAGCATGCCAGGCGGATCATATAACTGTACTTTTGCTCTTACCATTTCCTTTTATTTTCTTTTACAAATCACTCAAAATCATCCCCTACCCCAAAATAAATGACCTTATATATAAGAAGTCCTTGTAATAAGAGACCTCATAATATTAAGAAATTTTCCCTACAATACAAATCTCAGCACAACAAACCACGTCCTGAGCCATAAAATCCAGCGGCTTAAATCAAGATTGCCTTTACTAGGATTTCTCAGTTTCTAAGGTTGATGGCACTTAATTAGCTGGTTCTGTGCAGCGGACCGTATGGAGTGGACATCAGGTATCAGTGCGGGCAGCAGGAATGCAAAGCCCGGCTTGGACAGAACCCCAAATTGCTTGACTCATGGTCGAGCACTCTATTGCGGCTCTTCATGAGTGTCCATACACAGTGGCTCACTGGCTGACTGAGGCTGCTTACATCCTGGGACTTTGATTACCTAGAGGTAACCCTGAAGGTACAAGTGTTTCCACAGAGAGGAAGGAAAATGTCCCAGGCCAGGGAAACAAAGTGACTCCACATTGCCTCTGCCATATTTTATAAAAGTAGTCACAGAGCCTGATCAATGAAGCACTTTTCTGTAAGAAGAGTGTCAAAGAATTTGTGGCTGTCATTTACCTGTCACAATGATCATATCCCTCTTTGGCTCCCGGATATACCTAGTTTAAACTGAATTACATTGTAACTGAGTTATTTGAACTCTCACTATTAGCTTCTTTATCCTTATATAGTAAATGACTCATTTTGTGTTGAATACATTAGATGTTAAGTACATAAAGACTGAACTGAATGAACATGAACATGGGAGAAATAAACATTTTGGAGAGATTTAGATTCAAGAATGTTTAAAGATTGATATGGACCAAAATTCATTTTTTTTCAGTGTTGAGAATCAAACCCAGACTCTTGGATATTAGAGAAACTATCACCAAGACATACCCTCAACTTCCAAACTCGTATTTGTTTATTTATTTTCATTTTGAGACAGGGTTTCACTATGCAGTTCAGACTGGACTTGAAATCACTTTGTAGCCCAGGATGGCCTCGAAATCACAGTGATCCTCCTGCCTCAGTCTCCCAAGTGCTGGGATTACAAGCCTGAACCACTATACCCAGCCTTATTTTAATTTTTAATTGTAAAAAAAAATGTTCTTTTCTGACAACAGTGAATTAAGAAAAATATTGAAGACATAGTAGATAATTTCTAAAATACATTTAAAAGTGTTTTTACTTGTATCTCTCTTGCAAAATATAATGAACAAAATTATTTCTTTTCAGGTACCAAACATTGTATGTCCAACATGCTTGTCCCAAATTTTCTCTGACCAACCTGTCACCTACAGCCAGTCCATGCACCTGTAAAGGAGGAAGGTACTTGCAAGCTGGGAAGGACAGTCCCTATCCACTGACTGATGGTTACAGGAGTGTAACTTCCCCACAACCTTGACCCCTCAATGAGATCAATCTAAGGCTAGTGTTTTGAAGTACTTTCCAGAATTTCTCCATGTAACTACGCTACCCCGCTGTGGAGGGTGCCTTAACAATCACTCTGTTTTGGTCTTTCTTTACCTATATCTATCAATCCCTCTTTCCCAGGCCAGTATCTTTTGACCTCCAGCAATAAGCCAAATACAAATCATTGATTTAAGTTCCGCTTCTGGGGGAACTGAAGCCAAGAGAATCAATGTGCAAACTCTTGAGAGAACAACGTGTATTGTTTATGACTAATGTGACAGTAAGATATGAACCTAATATGGCCCACATCTGTGTCTGCCATAGGCTTTTATTTAAAACTAGTTGTCACCTGTCAGTATCAAAATAGATAAGTGATAGGGAGTATTTTAACCTGGTCACTTAAAACTTGCAGGTTTACAGGCTAGAGCAGTTACTTGAAAAATCAAACACAGATAAATCTAGAAAATCAAAGTTTATTGTTTTTGCTGTTCTTTTTGAAATAATATTACTAAGTAACGTAATAAAAAGCAGTGCCCTAGAACTCCGAGCTTTCTCTTCACCCACGTCCTACGTCCTAAGGAACTGGCAGCGGTAGACAGCTAAGGAGGGAAGGGGTGACCCGAGGAAGTCCTGCAGAGGGGACGGGCACATGCAATGGGAAGTGTATGGCAGGACTGAGATTTGGACACCAAATAGTCAGATTTCCGCATCTGTACGGATATTGGAAATCAAAACTTTAAATAAAGAGAGCAAGTACTATGTCAGAAGTCATCAGATTTTTTAGTCAGTTGTAGGTA
The DNA here is from genome assembly GCA_004027455.1 of Hydrochoerus hydrochaeris. Taxonomy (NCBI): domain Eukaryota; kingdom Metazoa; phylum Chordata; class Mammalia; order Rodentia; family Hydrochaeridae; genus Hydrochoerus; species Hydrochoerus hydrochaeris. Next base: position 92,842 of record PVLA01006616.1, on the reverse strand, counting down.
TTAGCCCTTTTTTTCCTCCTCACATTCATTTACAGAAAGACCTGCCATTCTGCTGAGATGTGCAGGAGAACAAACATGAAAGGCTGGGTGGAGATTTTCTCTGAATCCTACAGACTTCCTTGGCACTAAATGTCCCAGTAGCTCAGCTACTTAGCCACTGAGATGAACTGTCCTCTGCTGCTGGATTTACCTCCTGCATGCACATCACATCACGCAAGTGCAGAGGTGGGAGACACCGCCCTGCAGCACATTCCCAGCCCAAGTCCCAAGGCTCTCCACTCAGCCTTCAGCCACACTACACCCCTCAGCAGCCCTGCACTTCCACAACCGGTTTCTCCTTCTGGTCCCTGCTCTCTGGGGTTCAGGTACTGCAGTACAATCACCTGATGAAGAAGAACAACAACCCACAGTCCCAGGAACTTGAGTGGAATTTCTTTGCCTCTTTGTTCTAGCGAGCATCACCCTGGTTATGTCACTTAGTGGTTCTGAGCCTCAAGTTCTTAGTCAGAGGTTTTGTATTTCTCAGTGAGTTCACAGTTATCCTCTGCCTGTCACGTTCAGATAGGCCTCTCCAATATCCATCTGGGCCTGGTCATGTACAGTGTAGTGACTCGGTTTACGAACATAATTTAATGATTTTAGGAAAGATGGCTACATTTGTGTTTGTGTGAGGAAGATGGACACAGTTGTTTGTCACTCGATGCAGAGTTTGTGAATGGAAGCAAAACTTTGCAAGTGCTTTTGTTTGCAAACCAAATTGCATGCAAACAGAAGCATTTGTGAGTCAACGTATTACTGTATTTGTTAGCTAGATATATCCTCTTCTGACTGTAATTCAAATGATTTTATTAGATGGTGTCTACTGCTTCTACTTTGAGAGATTTTTGGAAAATAGTGATAGTCAGAACTTATCCAATACTATTATGTTTTAAATAGGAAGAGTCCTCAGTAGCATAAGTGCCTGCCTGGCAAGCATGAGGTCATGAGTTTGAGCCCTCATACCAATAAATAAATAAATACGAAGAGTCCTCCAGTGACTCAGACTGAGGGGTAGGTCCTCAATTCAGCCATATTCAGAGGTGGGAGTTAGAAGTTGCCTCATGAGATCACTAACATCCCCAGTGGACTGGTACACTGGGGACTTCACAGGTGAATGGGCAATCTGGAGGTAGAGCATATCCAGAGCTCAAGGGTCACTGGGGGTGTGACCTTGAAGTCCACATCACTCCTCTGCTGCTTTCCCTGCGGTGTCCCCTGAGCTGCTATGAATTCAGCAGCTTTCCTTCACCTTTTTTACCTTGGATCCAACTGACCATTGTTAAAAACCTCTAAAACTCAGGTACAGGAAACCTTCGCTCAAATTGTAAACGTCACATATTTTGTCCCAGGAAAAAACAAAAACAAAAAAACTGACCAATATACATATCAACTGAAATCCAGGGTTCTTAAGCAAAAGAATACTTTTCGAAATTCCCAGGTAATTCAAATGCATTGACAGTATTGAGAATCTCTTAGTTCACCGGGACCCTACATGGATGAATCTAACCTGGTATTGCAGCTAGAGACCACCCTCTCGTTTAGAGCAGACCAGTGTACTGCAACACTGAAGACCGTCCTGAGGGCAATGGCTGCAGGAAGAGAACGTGTTTAACTTTGAGTGAGATTGAAGGGGAGATGTATGTAAGGGAACAAAACTTCAAATATTTGAAGAAGCCCAAAATATATGCTGTTTCATATGAAATGACTAATCATCTACTTTGTAGTAGTCTGGGATATAGAAATTAAGGGGAAGTAGACTTTTTCTGAGATAAGAAACTAGTAATTTTCCAAAAGAGGACATCTCTCTAAAATAACGGTGAGTCTGTAATGACTAGGAGTGCTCAAACAAGGCCAGACGATTATCACTGCTGTTCTCTCATCCATCTGTTTGGTATCCTGATAATCACAGTTTCACACGCAATTCTACTTTCTGTGTTAGCTAAAACCCCTATAGAAATGTGGTAGAAGAAAAAAAATCAGATGATTATCATTAAATTGAACAAAATTTTAATGACAATACAAGAGAAATAATGGTACAAGCACTCCCAATTTGATTGAGGTAGTTTTTTGAATGTATTTAAAATAAATACTTATTCTTGAAAAAAACAAATCTTTCCCAAACTGCAATCCAGCCTGTTACAGTAGCTGGCATTGGTACATCCAGGCCTTCCAGGAGAGATAAATGTTTGATGAAGGAACCAGTGAAAGCTCGATCAAAATTCCAAGGCAAGAAATAGGCCAACTCCAAAACATTCCCCCACACAGAGAAAACTTTCAACTTCTAATCTTTTTTTTGCACTCATCAGAGTCTTTAAAACTACACAGAAAATAAACAAAGGACTCTAGACATCTAATGCTTAAGTATGTTACTATATTAATAAGTAGATTCTGAGAGAACTACATATTCCATTCAAATGCTTAGCAGTACTGCTATTCTTCTAATTACCTAATAAAACACATAATACTGTGAAAGAAATTAAATCTCATAATAACACTAAAAATACCACTTAAATATTAAAAGGAAGAGGACAGAGAGTGTGGCTGGTGGCAGAACACTTGCCTATGGGATGTGAGGCCCTGAGTTTCATTCAGAGCACTGAGCAAAAAGAAAAAGATGTGACACAAACCTTTGTGTGAATTCCTATTTATCCTTGGCAACTGATTTTTCCTTTACTAGGAGTAAGCAAGCGGCAGATTCACCAGCCTGGCAGAAGCTGGAAAAATTTCTGGTTGGGGCCCTTTCTGCCCGTGTCCTGCCTGACTCAGTCACCCAGCTCAGCAATGTTTAGAAATCTTAGTCACAATCCTGCCGTTACAAGAGGTGGCCAGACAGGTCACTCCAACAGAAACCCCAGGCGCATTCACTGCGCACAAACTGAAAGACCCTGCCTGGAGCAGCAGTCTTCCGGTGGATTTGTACTTTTTCATCCCTGGAGTAGCGGATCATTCCTGACCTCAGCCTCTTGCCCTGATTTTGTGAACCACTTGTAATAGTACTTTCCCTGTAGCATAATCTATTAAGAATTTATGTTTTCTGTACCAAAACAATTCCAACCGGCTCAACAAACAATGTGAAATTATTTCTGACAGGTAATGAGGAGGAAATTATAGAAATAAATGAGTTATTAGATTTAGACAGATACAGAAAAAGTCATGGTAAAAAAAGATTATGAGATGAAAGGTGGCAGTGTGAAATCAAAGAAGGATATAAAGAAGCTAAAACAATACAATTACAAATTAACATCAGAGTAACAAGTTCCACTGGAATTCAGAAAACCTAAGTCAGTACCAAGAACCCTGAGACTATTAGAAAGGCAGAAAGGTGAGAAAACTAGGGATAAAACATGAGAACAAGATGAAAGCATAAGATACAGTTGATCCTTCCTTGATAAAAAATTAATAGACCAAACTAATTAATGGGGAAATAGAAAAATAAATAGTGAACACAAAAAGACATGCAAGGAAAGCAGGGATTCCCAGGACTTGCAGACTGGAGGCACTGTCAGACCGCCAGCCAAAGTCACAAAGGGCGTCACACGTGGAGAAGTGTAGGGGTACAAAGCCTCGTAGGGACTCAGGCAGAAATAAAACTCAGTTACAAATACAGAATAAATAGACTGCCTCGGAATTATATAATATTCACTCCCAAAGCGAATTTAAAACCAACAAGAATATTCATGTACGAATTTTCATACACTTACGTTTTTATTTATGCAAATACCTACTCAGGTGGTTAATTTCATCATAAACTCTGTTTCCAATCCAGTTGTACTTTTTCACATCTTCCCCAATTCTACATAGTTATTGAATACTTCATATTTTTTGTCTTTTCCATTAAGCCCTGATGATGGACATGAAATGTTAACTCATTGTTTTAATTTAAATTTCCCACTATATTTTTCTGTATTTTTAGCTATTTGCATATCTCTTTTCAAGATATGTCTATTAAAATCTTTTGCTTGCTTTTACTGAATTTTTTATTAGTAGGTAGTAGATAATATTTATATGATCTGTAGACTACCAGTTGATGGCCTGACTTTTTATAATCTTAACACTGGTTTCCAAGGAGAGCTTGTAATATTTAGTGATACAGAGACATACACCTGAATAAATAATAAACAAAACAATTAGTTATTTTGAAGAGTTTATACAAATTAACATAAAGAAGGATTGAAGGGAGAAAACAGGATGGGAAAAAAAGAATTTGGATATATGATGAATAGGTACAAATGCCTTATGATTAAGATGATGGTTATTTATGGCAAATATGTTCTAATTTAAAATAATTTTAAAAAGAAAAAATGCAAAAATTGTTTATAGAGAACACGAAAATAGTGATGGCTGTAATTTCAGCAGTCTGGAAGCCGGAGACAGGAGGAGCCCAAGTGCTAGCCCAGCTTAGGTAACACAGCAACTGAGAAGACCTTGTCTCAAAAAAAAAAAAAAAAGATAAAATTATAGATAAAAAGGGCTATGGATATAGGTTGGTGGGAAGAGCTTCAGTTCAATCCATGATACCACACACACACACACACACACACGAAAAGGCAATCAATACAATTATCAGATAAATGCAAATTAAAATAATAAACCATATACCATTTCTTTTCTGCTAAGATGACTAAAATGGAAAGCAAGCCAATGCCAAATGTCGTTAGTCTTTATCTACAAACATGTAGTTTCATACATTGCTGCTAGGAATTTTAAATTGCTACAACAATTTTAAAACATCCTTCAGCAATTTCTTATAAAGTCAACAAACATATTTTACGTGATTATAATTCCACTTCTAGGTATTTGCCAAAGAGAAAAGAAACTTCCACAAAAATGCTTACCAATATTTCATTGTTGTCTCTTTTAGAATAGCAAGAAAGCTGGAAATAACCTAAATGTTATCAATAGGAGTTTGGATAAACATTTTCAGAATTATAAATAAAAATATTACTCAACAATAGGCAGAAATGAACTACTTATGCAAAACACAATATGAATGTTTCTTAAAAATATCAGGCTGTGCAAAAACAACCATAACAAAAAAAGTGCAAAATTACATTTACATAAAGTTCAAAAAAGGTCAAATAATTTGTTGTGGTATGAATAAGAGAAATAGAAGAATTAAAGAAAAAATACATATGTTTTTCTGAAGAGCGAAATTTCCTGTGTATTGATTGAGGTGGTAAATATGCAAGGTACTCATTTATGAAACTTTGTAAAAAATATAATAGCTATTAAAAAATCATATTCTTAAAATGAAAGAACAAAATTAGAGAAAATTAGATGTAGAAAAGCAGGATAAAGGGACCTATATGTGGTGAGACATGTCTGTAATTACAGAATTCGGGGAGGCTGAGACAGGATAATTCATAGTTCTAGCACAGGTAATACAGCAACTTAGCAAAATCCTGCCCCAAAGTTAAAAATGAACAAGGACTGAGGATGTAGCTCAGTGCTAAGGGCTTATATTCAATCCTTGGTACTTCCTGCCCCTCCAGAAAAATAATGATGATGATGATGATGATGATGATGAGCAAGACTTGTATGCCATCAGTGGGGGAGTATGTGTATGGTTAGCATGTGTGAGGGCCTGGGCTCAATGACTACTAATGCAGGAAGAAGAAAGAAAGACAGAGAGACAGAGACAAAAAGACAGAGAGAGAAGGGGATGAAGAGAGAGAGAGAGAGAGAGAGAGAGAGAGAGAGAAGGAAACCTGGGAATGTAGCTCAGTGGCACCATGCTTGCCCAGGAATCATGAGGTCCTGAGTTTGATTGGTGGTAGAGAGAAAGAAAGAAAGAAAGAAAGAAAGAAAGAAAGAAAGAAAGAAAGAAAGAAAGAAAGAAATAGAGGGAGGGAGAGGAAGGAGAGAGGGAGGAGAAGGAAAGGAAGGGAGAGAGGCAGGAAATCAAAGAGTACCGAGAAAAGCAAAGACTGCTGGTGTCTTCCTAGATCTCCACATCCGCGTGGTTTCGCAGACCGAATACCGTAGGCAGTAGTTATAATAAATGTAAATTTTGAACATAAATTAAGGGTAAGTACTATGTTTTAAATTTTACCTCACCAGAAGGACAAATGTGAAATGATGATTAATTATGAGCTAGTTTTAAATAACTGCTTCCTAACGAAGTTAAATAAAAGTGGTATCTGTGGCAAGGGTAGAGTCAAAAAAGAAAGAAATAGGTAAAATCAGCTTCAACAGAAACAAAATTTTTGCTCTGTTAAAGACTCTCTTAAAAGAATGAAATTATAATCCACAATTGGTGAGAAAATGTTCACATAGTATAACAGTGATAAAGTATTTCTGTCAAGAATACATAATATTTGACAGCAAAAGGGAAAATATCTGAAAAGAAAATGGGTCAAAGGCTTAAACGCACACTTCACAAGAGTATAAACAAATTGAAAATAACTAACAAAAAAGATACTCATCATCATTAGCCATTAGTGACATGCGAATTAAAGCTACAATAAAATAGTCTATCATATCAATTAGAATAATTAAAGTAAAAAAAATTGATAAAGCCAAGTGCTGTCAAGGATACAGAGCAATCATATTGTTGGTGTAAATATAAACTGATACACAGATACATCGAAAAACTGCTTACTATTTTCTTATAAGGTCAAAGATAAGCCTGCCAATTACTTTCCTGAGTTTTTACGTTAAAGAAATGAAAAGTTATGATTACCAAAAACAGATGTACGTGAATTTTATAGCACATTTATTTGAAAAAAATTTTTTTTAAAAAATACTAAATTGCCTCCAAAAAGGAATGAATAAGGAAACCATAAAATAGTCACAAAATGGAATCTACTTGTAATAAAAAACAAGATATTCAGACACGCAACTCCTTTAATAGACTGAAATCATGCCAAGTGAAAAATGTCAATCCTGATGGTTACATACTATCTAGTTATGTATATATGGTTTTCTAAAAAAAAAAAAAATGACATAGTGATAGACAACAAATCAGTAGTTGTCAGGGGTTGGAACAGAGGGCAGAGTGTAATTACTAAGAAGTACCAGGAGGGAATAATGTATCTATCATGATGGAAAGGCCTGTGTCTGACTGTGACACTGGTTTTATGAATCTATACATGCGTTAAATGTCATAAAATTATAAAGTGAATAAAAAACATACAGGTACCAAGAAACAAAATGTGGGATATTGGCTGCTAGGTCAATGCTCCTGTTTGAGGAAAAGTAAGGTTCTGCTCATGCTGTGATGGGGACAAGCACAGAGGAAGAGCTAACACTCGTGCCATGTTCCATTCTGAAGCTGAGCAGTGTCTATCACTATTGTTTATACTTTATAGTCCTGTAATAAATATTACTTGATAACTATTCATTGTTTTATAAATGATTATCTTTTTAAAAGATAAGATAATGCCAATTTATCTGGAGAAATCTATGAATGTCAACTGGTGATTCCATATCCTATATTTTCCAAAAGTCCCAAAGTCAATTATCAACTTTATTAGAGAGAGAGAGAGAGAGAGAGAGACCTCTATATTTTTCTCTGAGACCATATGTTCATCTTTCTTTCTGTCTATATGCTTTAAATCTCGTATGTAAGGTAAATTGTGAGATTTTTATTTTGGTAAATAAATAACATCTGTTGGAAAATTAAATTCTATATTGCATAGTTGGCATATTTGCTTGTTTTTTAAACTGGATTTTGAATTTATTCTCTGTTAATGGTAAGCAAATCACATAATTTTGAAATATTTTTAATAAAGTTTATAATAATGAAATATATTCAGAAGTTGATTTGCTATGACTGACTGATTGAAAAACTCAAAGTAAAATTGTCTCTAGATAAGTTTGACTATTTAGTTTTCACACCCAAAAAAATAATTATGGAAATTTTAACTATAAAATATACAACTGTCTAAGCTCTTAGGCACCCCAGATATTAAAGCAACAAACCAGGAATAAAATTAGTTATTTCAGAAATACCAAACAGTGTACTCCTTCTCACGATTATTTCAATATTATTTTTTCAATTACATTTTAATTGCTTTTCATCGCAGTTTAGATCTAGAACGTTCCCCCAAAGTTTTCTGCTTTCAGAAATGTTGTGAAAGGTGACAGATCACTGTCCTGCTGTTAGGAGAGAGGAAGTTCCTAGTCAGAGGTGGGTAACCATGGACCTGACTATGGATCTTTCCTGGTTGCCAGAGGTTGAATAGCTTTCTTCCGTCATTCCTTTCCACTATGCTATTTCTATATTGGAGTCAGTCACTGATGTACTATAAACATGAGATAAAATAAACCTTTCTTCCTTTAAGTTGTGGGCATTTTGTCTCAGTTACTAAGACAGAAATTGATACTGAAGAAATGGAGTCATTCCTATGACCATATCTGAGCATGTGGCTTAAAAATCTTTGGAAGTGGTTCACAGGCAGAGTCTAGAACATTTTAGACATGTTGACTAGAGAAGCCTGTGAGACTATAAGTCAAGCTTGATGGCCAATACTGGTCAGAGCTCAGAAGGCCAAGAAGTGGATAGAAATGCAGACAATAAAGTCCAGGACCAAGAGCTTGCTGTTAGGAACAAAGACTCACTGGCACTTAGACTGGAAACCCTGTGTATTATGCTCCTTTAGAGAATTTGCCTTCACTCTGGATATGTCCCAAGACTTTGAGAAACTAAGATTAAAGGCAGTGAAATAATTAACCTGGCAGGTAAAATTTTAAAACAGCCCAATATTCAGGTTGTGACATGGGTTATTGCTATTTCGTTTAGCCAGCTCTCCAGTGAAAATCATGAGCAAAAATAAAATGTGAAAAGTTTTGTTACATCTGAAAGGAATGGAGAGCATAATTTCTGTTATGGTTTATGTCTAGATGTCCCCTAAAAGCCTCATGCAATTATAGGTGAGACTTTTTCAGAGATGACCAGATATAGAATGTGTAATGCTGGGATTAATGGTGTGTGATTATTAGTTTGATACCTGCCCTAGGTCCAGTAGCCTCGCTAGAGTACAAAAGACACAGAAAGAAGCTGCTAAGGGCACTTAGACTTGCTGCTTGTGACTTCTGTCATTAACTCTTTCTCCTCTGCAATGTCCTTCTGCCATGCTAACCTGTCTTGCAGTCAGAAAACTTTGAACTGAAACCTCTATGAACTGTGAAATAAATGAAACTTTCCTCCCTTAAGCTGTGGATGTTGGGTTTTTTGTTTCAGCAACAAGAAAAGTAACAGATTCAGCTGTAAAAAAATAGCATTAAAAAGAAGCCAAGTACTTTGCACAAAAACAATAGAAAATATGGCTTGAGGGCATCTCAGGAATCAGCAAGACTCATCTTTTATAAGCTTAATGATGCAATTATAAATTTTCATTTGAAAAGAGAACTCATGGGCACCCTTCCCAAGAAAGGTTGCCTAGGGATTCCTTGCCCTGGATTTTTTTCATAGTGCTCAGTCATCCAGGCACTCAGAGTTCTCTGTGGCCATGATCCAAGGGAGTTCTAGCTACTGCTTGAATTGGCAGCAGATATTGGTGCCATTAATGTAGTACGGGTTTTATAGACATGTATAATGCAAGATTTGTGAAGTTAGGGTGTTATCCACCCATATTTCATAAGGCCTGGAAAGCCAGGTGGTATGACCCTATCCTAATTACTTTTTGCTCATTGCTAAGACAAAATACATCACAACTAAAGTTAAAGGGCAAAATTTTTATTTAGTTTATACTTTGTAGAGGTTTCAGTCCATAGTCCAGCTAGCTCCAGGGCAGGGTGGCACATGGCTGATGTTTAAGGCAACAATTCATGGCAGCAGAAGACAGCAAAAGCAACAAGGGGAAAGACAAGGCTCTTTACATCCCTATTGTATGCAGGCTACCCACCCCGGGGCAGGTGTAGTACTCACACCCCAATACCAGCACTAAACAGTGAACAAACTAGATTCACCTAGTTCTGAAAAGGGCTACTCCCCATGACTGCATGAGTCTTGCAGAGATATCTAGACACAAACCATAACATTCTTCTCCTGGATCCTCAAAGACTCATATACATTCCTTTATGCCAAAGACATTTAGTCTATGTCTAAGAGTTGCCAAAGTCCTAACAGTTTCAGCATGACAAAAAGTCTAAACTCCAAGTCTCCCCTGATATTTAAAGAAAAGTCTTAGCTGTGAGCTCTTGTATAAATGAAAAGAAGGTTAAATACTTCCACCATCTAATGGCACAAGACACACATTTCCATTCCAAAGGTTACATGCAAGAGGATACAAAGGAGTGGGACCAAAGCAAGTCTGAAATCCAGCAAGACAAACATGAAGACCTGTAGCTCCATGTGCAGCATCCATGGCAATCTGTGGTAAGATGTGAATTCCAAACTGCTTGAGTGGCTCCATCCCTATGGCACTTCAAGTGGTTGTAGTTCCTCTTGGGCCTGTTCTCTTCCCTCCTTGCAGTTTTCCTCAGATGATCCATGTTTCCGGCTTCTCTCAGTTTTTGAGGTCTGTACTTTTGGCTTCACACACTGTACTCTCAGGGGCACCCTGCCTAACCTCCTATGCCTTCTTCTGAAATCTGGGTTGAAACCTTCCTTACCCAAATCTTCCATTCTAAATGCAACTAAAGCCAGCACCACATAGATGATGCCAAGGTCTGCTGCCAGCCAGAGCAGTAGCCAGGTTTCCTTCTCTCCTGGTTGTAGGGGCCAAGTGCCCAGATTGCTGAGCATTCCAATCCAATTCCAAGGAACAAATTCTTTATGTTGCCATCATTCTGGAACATGGTACTATGAGGCTCTCTTCTCAAAGTACAATGTTTCAGTGTTTCATTCGCAATTTTGAGCTGCAAAGGAGTGTGACTTGCTGCTTCTTATGATACCCTCAGGCCATATTTTCTATTCTTTTGATTCCTTCACAGCAGTTAAGATCTCTTCTGCTCTATCTTTTCAGTTCATAGCTTTACTGGAGCTGCCTTCTGGCCAAACTCAAAATATTTTAAATCATTTTGCTGACCTCTTTGCTCTTGATGCTCAACATAAATTTGGCTAAAAGCCCCAGATAGAAGCCTTATCATTGCTTCAACTTTAGACTGTTTTTAAATTTCTTCTGTCAGATAAATTAGCCCACTGCCCTTAATCTTAGTCTCAAAGTCTTTGGAGATGAGCCAAATGCAGACAAACTCTGTGTCAAGTGTAGAAGACCAAGTGGACAGCTCTCCTTGAATGCAAAACTACTACCTCTGCATTGGTTACACTGGGTTCTGTCTCCATGTGCTGATATGCACAGAGCTGGCTAAGCCATTTTCTTCCTCCTTCATTTGGCTTCAAGAGTGCAAATAAGGCTAGCTGAGGTACTGATATATAATCTTTGAGACCAACTGTTTCCTGACTCCTCACATCATGTTCCCCATAAACAGTTGAACCCAGCAAGATGGTAGAGCTGTATAGCTCCAGAAATGTCAGCTGGTTGTGAGCCTCAATTTAAGAGGTTATGATTTCTCAAGACACAAAAGCTTGCACATCAGAAACTGAAGCAATGGCTCCCTACAAACATTCAAAGTCCACCCTAATTAGGTTATGCAGACTGATCTTTCTGCATTTCTTCCTCTTTACATATTGCAGAAGTTCTTGCTCTCCACCTGGTCAGGTCAGCTCACCTTGCTCATGTAATTCATCCTCACTGTCACTCATCCTTCATCAACTCCCTTCTTCAAGAAATAAATTCTTGGGGAGGCTTTGATCAAGGCCTTTGTCCATATATCTTCACTTGGATCAGACTTTGGAACCCTTGGCTGCCCATAACTTTGAATATGTCTTAGTGTCTTTACTCTTGACATGGGTTGTATTAGAGGTGGTAGATTGGAATTAACTCACTAAAATTCAAATAATGTTTCTATGGAATCACAAAAATAACTTTTCAGATTGTGAGGTGGACCAAAAAAGGGGTTACAATATTTGGATTTCAACATACAATATTTGTATTGCAATGCACTATATTTGGACTACAACATACAATATTTGGATTACAATAACCAAGCTGTGACACACACAATTGGTGTCCAGTCCTTCCCAGTAGAAACCTCTTGAGCCTGGTCTTTACCTGCTTTCTGGTCTTCTGAGCTCTGACCAGTATCTCCCATACAGTACAACCTAATGAATTCCAGAAATGCTTTTTAGTTGGCATCTCCAAACCTTTACAAACATTAACCCATTCGCAAAGACTCCTGAACCACATGGTCACAGCAATGTTTCTACTTCTATAGTACCAAATTCTGTCTTAGTTACTTTTCTCATTGCTGAGACAAAATACACAACAGCCAAAATTAAAGGGGGAAAAGTTTATTTATTTCACAGTTTGTGGAGGTTTCAGTCAATAGTTGGCTGGCTCCAAGGTGGGGTGGCATGATTGAGGGGAAACCATTCAAGGTAGAAGAAGACAGCAAAAATAACTAGGGCTTAACAGTGTTTTGCTGCCCCTTATGTCTTATCCAGACTGTTGGGATTAGGGCATTGACAAACCAATCAGCCGACTGATTGATAATCACACATCTTAATCCCAAGATCATACACTCTAGATTCAGTGACCTCTTGAAGAGCCCATGCCATTGTAAGTGAGAAGTATTTAATTTTTACTGACTTTTACAGGACCTCACAACTAAGATACTACTGTTTGAATCTCAGGGGAGACTTTGGACTTGGACTTTTCAGCACTGCTGCAATTGTTGAGACTTGGCAACTTAGGTTAGATGCTTTTTCCAAAATGAGATATACATGTGTCTTTGGGAGGCCAGGGGCAAGACGTTATGGATAAAAATTATCCCTCAAAAGCTTCATGTGTTTGGAGAGTGCTTAGAGTGTGGAGTTACTATAGTACTCATCTCCTGAGGAGTGCAGAGCTGAATGTGCTGTAGAGTTGGGATGTGTTTGGAAGAGTCTGATCACTCAGGGTGTGACCTGGAATGGTCCATCTCCTCCCTGGCTCCTCTGTTATCTGCTTCATGGTTGCCATAGGTTGGACACCTTACCTCCACTATTCTCTTCCACTGTGCTATTTTCATTTTGGAACTAGAATACCAAGGACTGAAAATGTGAGCCAAAGTAGACCTCTCCTCCTTTAAGCTGTGGGTGTTGAGTATTTTGTTTTGGCTACCAGAAAGTGACTAGGACAATATTTAAAATTAATGTGTATGTGTAAACAATGTATTTTTCATTATGCATTTTGCAGACTTTATCATCTACTAGAGAAAAACTTCATCACTTAAGTGACCCTGACCCAGCAAACCTTGACTTCTGTAAAGCCTCATAGTAAATCTTCTGGATTTGTCAGTCAGATGGAATCTGTAGCAGCTACTCAACTCTGCCTTTGCAGTGCCATTACAACAGACAGCAGTAAACTAATGGGTATGCTAATGGTTAATTCTGAGTGTCAACTTGATTGGTTAGAGAGACAATAGAGAGATTAGTAAAGCATGCTTTTGAGCGTGTCTGGGTAGGTCTTGGGGACATGACCTTGGGTACTGTCTAGTCCCTGGCTCCTTCCTCTCTGGAACTCTTCCCCTTGTTCGCTGCTTCTAGCCAGTATGAACTGAGCAGCTTTTCTCTGCCCTTTTACCATGATATCTTTACCTTAGAGCCAGCCATGCATAGACTGGAACCTCTAAAACTGAGCCAAAATGAACCTCTCCTCCTTTATACTGTAGGTGTCAAGTACTTTGACTTTGCAATGGGAAAGCTGACCAAAGCTCCGCTTACAGTTCATAAAATGTTATTTACACAGAGTGCAACAATTCTTGCTCTAAAGTACATTCTCTGCAGTTTGGGTGTGTGTGTGTGTGTGCACATACATCCATGTGCACGTGTACATGCTCGACATGCTCATTTCCCCATGACAGAAGTACTCCGCATCAATTTAATTGCCACTTGTAATTCTATGTAGATAGTGCCAAAGGCTAGATGTTTGCTTTAATGGACACATTACGCATCTTTATAGTAGTGACACACTCACAAACATAAACAGATGAGAATGAATTCCACTGACCACTGTAGCCATAAATCAGGAAACACCTTGGATGTGTAATTCCCTCACTAGTCTTCAAAAATAGAAAGATCTCTCTTTCTCTCTCTCTCTCTCTCTCTCTCTCTCTCTCTCTCTCTCTCTCTCTCCCTCTCATCTGCTGTATTTTTATTTCATTACCCCATGAAACTTCCAGGAATATAAATATTATATACAGACCAATAAAGCTGACTAAGAAGATTATAATTTAGCTATGATTATATTTAATGAAAAAGTATGCAAATAATTCTCTAAAGACTGTTGCTATGTTGAATTATTTTTAAGAGAAAAATAATTTTAGTTGTATATTTGTGTCATGCAAAATACATTTTCTCAATTTCACACATCTGTTAAATCCTTTTTTAGTTCATTTTCTCATGTTACATACAATTAAAAGTTCCTTTTGCAAAAGTGAAAGTTGAAAGATATCCTATTGTTGTATTGCTTTTTTATTTTCCTATAAATGTCACAGCAAGGAAACAGCTAATGCACACAGGAGTCGGAGATGACGGGCCAGCTCCACGCTCTGGTCAGCACAGCTCCATATTTGGTTTAGTGTTTTGCTGTCACCGTCACAAAATTCTTAGTAACGCTGAACAAGGACAGCATACTTTCTTTTGCTCTGCCCCCCCACAATTTGGTAGCTGATCTACAGGGTGAGATATGAATTCAACAAAACCACGAGCGGTTTAAGAAAGTTCAAGTCCTGAAATCTCAATAAAATATTCATTCCTTTGACTTCAAAGGAAACCCTGCTAGCATTGACTCCTCAGACGGTGGAGAAAACAGGAAAGGTGCCAAAAATAATAAGTGAAAAATTCTTTTCATTTTTGAAAAACAGATAATAATTTCTGTGATTTTTGTTTCTTCTTCAAATGTCAGAGACAGACGCTCTGATCACGTAAAATTCACTTTCACTCACACTTTTAACAATTTTCCTAATACAGTGAACAGACAAGTAAGTAACATGATTGATATAAAAGGTACAGTGCTAAAGGGAAAGAGGGCCATCCCTCAACAGGGCAAGGCTTAGGCACAGCAGGAAAATGCAGATTGGTGACACATGGGCACAGCACCCTTCATTCGCAGGGCTGAGACATTGTTTTCCAACTGTGAGACTTTAGCAAGGATTACCTTAATTCTGAACAACTACCTGACCAGGAACCCTAAAATGCACTGTTGGCTCGGCTCATGAATGCTACCGTTTAGGAAAAATTCAGTTTACAAATAAATGCATGAGGCAAAATTTTACTTCCATCTGCTGCCATCTTCCCTGCGTGGACATGCATGGCTATCTCCCCCACAATTACGGGGTGGATTAAGTTCATGAACGGAAGAACCACTATAACACAACCCTTAGGACTGCTGTGAAGCTAGTAGAAGGGAAAATTCAACAGAATCTTAGGAGGCTAAAAACAACAGCTATGATCACAGGAAGTGAGCCCTAGCTCCCCTCCCCTCCTCCTTCTGTATTCTCTGGCTTATTACTTGCCCTAGTGAGCCCTAGCTCCCCTCCCCTCCTCCTTCTGTATTCTCTGGCTTATTCTAATATACTTTATAATGTATACCCCAAAAAGGGCAGCAATCTGTTTCTCCTGATGTATCCTGGACTCCTAAAACAATGCTTGGTACATAGTCATTGCTCAGTAAAGTATTAGCTTAATGAATAATGGAATTGTTGGGAGGATTTACACTGTACTTGGCTTTACACACCCAGCACTGTCCCTGCTGGGCAAAGCAGGACAAATCAAAAGCTTTGAGAGGAGAAGCAGGCTGCAGCAGCAGAGCATAAGGACTCGTGATTATCTCATAAAATCCCAAAGAATTTGAGCTGGGTTTGAAAATGAGGAAGACAATAAGAATTGCAAGGGTCCCTCTGAAAGGCACCCTTGGAGTTCCCAAACTCTTTTTTTTTTTTTTTAATGTTGAAATCCTAAATGAAACTACAAAAGCTGCTTCCAATGTACCGTTAACTGGTACAGGTCAGCGCATGGGTTAAAGCAAAGCTGTTTTCTAACGACCAAACACGACCATGCTAACAGGTTAGGGAACGGTGTTTAATCTTTGCTGGATGCCTCAGGCTTCAGTGTGGCTTTATGGGCTTATTTCTGACCGCTCCTCACATTGGGGGGCCCAATTACCTCTTTAGTGTTCCCCCATCACCCATTTCAGGCAGAGCATTCTTAATAACTCTCAAACTGGGCATTCTCGGTCTTCTTCCAAGCCCCTTTTTTCTCACTGTCTAGCCTGAATTTAGTCACAAAACACACTTCTCCCATTATTCCTTCCACTCTGAACCTTCTACACTCAAGGGTCTTTTATATGCTGGCCCACTTGTTTAGTTTTGTTTGAATGTTTGTTTGCTTTAAACAACAGACTGGAATCAATCAGAAAGCACTGGGAGCTCTGAGCCCCTGTCATTTCATGTCAAGTATGGGTTAAATCTCCTGCCCTGAGTGCCTCGAAGGTCACCATCCCACACACAGTGGGCACAACAGAAATGTGAGCGAAAATGCTCCCAGTGCTGCAAAGTGCTGAGCAGGCAGGGTCGGTGGGAGTCTTGTTGCTCCTGGACGTGATCAGGGAGCTCCTGGGATGGGCTTGCTATTCCTCAGGAATCAGCACACTCAAGCATACAATCAAAAATGGGAACTTGCTATAATAATGATGGGGAACAAGTATCCCCAGGCTGACCTCAGAAAGGACCAGGAAACAAACAGCCTTGGGGGCACACTCCTGCTCTCTGTGAGTCTGCTGCCTTGAGATTTGTCTCTGACACAGTGTATTTTATGAAATGCAGCCGTATCTTCCATTTCTCTGTGACAGCTCCAGCCACCCACTACTCTTGGTTTCATTAGCACAAGTCCAGCAGGTTGTTGAATACAAGTTAGCTGTTCAGTTCTGAACTGATAGCCAAGGTTTATGGCCTGGTTACTAGGAACTCACTCCCTTTTCTGGTACCCAGAGTCTGTCACAGACTCTGGAGATGTGTAGGAGAAACACACACTCACCATGAATAGCAAAAATTTAATCTGAGGAAAGAGAAATGTGATGCTCATAACTTTTCAAATTCAAGAAGTCAGCATCTAAGAAGTGATTTTGAGCATATTACGAAGTCCACCAGGCCCACTGCCCTAACCCAGAACACAGTAATTGATGACGGGAGTCCTAAAAGCAAAGGTGCTGAAGGAGAGTCTGACCACACATCTGTGTGAGTTTTCTACTTGGCTCATATAACAAATTACCACAAGGTTGGAGGCCCGAAGTGAGAAAAGTGTATTCTCTCTAACGTCAGGCAGCTGAAGCTCTTGAAATCAACACACACAGAGAATCACACTCCTTCCAAAGGCTCTTAGGGTGATTTCCTTGCTTCTTTCAGTTTCTGAACTGGTTTGTGGTCATGGTGAGTCTGAGTTCCACTTCTACTGTCCCATCAACTTCTCCTCATCTGTCTCTGCTTTCTCTCTTGCTATAGAACCAACTTTGTATGTGCTAAACGCAAGTCTACCACTGAGCCACATCCTGGCCTTCTCTTCCTTTTCTGTTTCCTGTGACGACACTGATCTTTCAATTTACAGTGTAGTGAGTTCATTTGGAATGGTTTCATCTCTAGACCCTTAACCACATGACCAAAGACTTTTTCAAAATAAGCTCACCTTCATAGGCTTTAGGAATCAGGGCCTGGATGGATGTTTTTGTGGGCCATCCCTTGACTCAATACAGCATCTGTTTCACTACAGAGCAAGGCAGCAAAGCACACAATATGGGCACCTATATGAAGAGAACGATCCTGCTTGGACCTTGTGGTGAGAGGAGGTAGAAAGGCACATAGGCTCTCTAGGCCTTGGAGGGGCGCCCTGGCTTCTGGAGAGTGCATTGTTTGGGAAGTAGCAAAATGTATGACTTTACATGGACAAGAAAAGCTTTGCTGACAAACCTCCAAAAAGGCCAAAGCTGACAGGGCCAAGGGCCTTCTAGGAGTCAGTGTTACTATGGGTGATTGTGGTTCTGTTATTAAGCTGTGTACGTTAGGGTCCTAGTGTATCTTCCTTTGTTTATATATGCATATATACAACACTCACATTTTCATTTCATTTTTAAAAATAATTTAACTTTAAACAAAATCACCAGTGGGGCATGTTGGCACTTACCTATAATCCCAGGACTCAAGAGTCTGAAGCAGGAGTACTTATTGTCGTAAGTTCAAAGCCAGCCTGGGCTACATAGTGAGCTCAAGGCCAGCCTGAATTATATAGTAAGAACCTGTCTCAAAAAAACAAAAAACAAAAAAAAAAGAAAGATAGAAAGGTTTTGTTATATGAAAAGCAAAATATTAGTCCCCTAACACCTCCATGTATATTAGTTTTATTGGCTGAATTTTCTTCCTGAGTAGCACAAAAAGAAAATCAATAGGCAAGGGATAAACAGGCTTCAATGCGACTGCCATTTATTGCCAGCACCTCGCTCTTTAAAATTCCTGTGTGAACAACAAGATGAGTACAAAAGAACCAATTCCATTAAATTTGATGTATAGCATTCCCATTCTATCAAAACACCTTGAGAATTATTGGGTCTGAGATGGAAACAAAAAAGAGGAGCTAAATGTAAGGAATGGGAGAGTGTGGAGATATATTTTTTCTTCTGTCACAATTTTGCTCAGCAATTAGAGTAATTAAAATCTAATACAACCAATATTTCTCAAGTCTAATGAGGATAAGCAATGAAAAACATTATATTACCCTATTATGGAAGAAAAACATTCTTAATATAAATAAAAATGTGAATTTTTAGTTTAATATTTTCTTGGGTATTATCTGCACCAGGCAATTATAGAAATTTTAGTGATTATGCGATTCTATAAGGACATGAAAACACCTGGCTAAGAACCTCAGATTGAATCTGTCAAACTATTCTCATGTTTCATCTTTTCCACAGGTCACCAGACAATGGTAAGACTGGCAGTGGGTTTTACTAATGGACAAAGTCTCCTTACTGTTAGTCGTGACTCCATCTCTAATACGCATATGATGAAATAAATCCTCACATTTCTCTCACGCCATGCTATTTTTAAAAATGTGTTCTTGCAAGATCTTGTTTGACATGAGAAGGCATTTTCTAACATTGCTTGCATTTGGAATTCCTGAGCTTGTAGCTTTGGGAGGCTGTGGTTCACTGTCTGGGATTGCAGTCTGTAAGCCCACTGGGGGACTCCGAGCCCATCCAGCTGCTGGTCTTCATCATGTGGGGACGAGGACAGGTCCATGGAGCTGAGCGACGCAGACTAGGAGCAGCTGAGATTTGGAGTTGAAGGGCAGGAGACATCAGAGAGGCCCCACCAGGACACCGCAGGGCTTCAAGTGGGGAAGGTTAGGTACCCAAAGAGCAGCCCAGGAAGCCAACATCAGGAAGTCCCTGAGAGTGGTCAACTTCTAAGGGCACAAACAGCCTGGGGTGTGCAGTTTACCCCTGCATTTGCCATAGCCAAATGTCTCTATGACTAGTGGTGTTTAATCTTTTTCTCAAGATATATTTATTCACATACAAGATCAGTCTATAAAAAAAAACTTAATCAATATGATTCTAAGTAGAAAAGCAGGGTCAACAACCATCAATACAAGATTAAAAATTAAAATAATATGGCTACATTCAGGCCAATGCTGTTTTTTCACAGAAGACCTTAAGCAAAGATCTATTGTTCATTAAAAAAAGAGACATCAGTGTAGGAGACTACAAAACATGTAAACATTAGACTTGGTTTTCTAGGAATTTCAGTGGAAATAAGAAAACAGAAAAGGGATGCTGACTCAGTGCTATTAAATACACATTCATAGGGCATTGCCAGCAGTGCCCAGCCCACCCCAGAGAAATCCTAGACTGAACACAATGCCATGTCCAGAAGCATCAAGGTTGGTGCAAAGCCAAGAATGGGGCTTGAGCAAGACAGCAAGCAGCTTAGTTCGCAGCAGACTGGAAAGAAGGCCCTAAAAACAGAAAACACAGAGAGCTCAGTGGTATCGGAGGGAATTGCTGGATGTCTGGGCTCTCAGTTGTCTTCTCATCACTGGGTCATGATACCTGATGTCTGCACTTAGAGGACAAGTTTATTCTGGCTCACATGCACAATCCATGATGGGCTCAACTCTGGAAAGAGAGGGCACAATGGACAGAGAGGCACAGTAGAGATAAGAGGCCCCGTGACAGCCAGAAAGTGGAGGGAGGAAGGAGCCAGGGCAGGAGATGCACCCGTCTGGGTTACACTCCCAGGGACTTGTTCTAACCAGGCTCAGCCCCCTAACAGTAAACCATCTGTGATACCCCCATAGTCCAGTGATCTCCTACAAGCCCACCTCTGAGCACATGAGGCTTTGGGGGGACATTCCAGACCCAGCCACCATGATAATTCACTGTAGCCAACATTAGGCATTTTGGGTTAAAATACAGAGATAGGAAAAGGTCATAAGTAAGAACCAGGATACCAGAGGCTGATACTTCAGATTAAAGCTTGTCTCTACCACTTCCTATCTGTGGGAACTTGAATGAGTTCATCTCATGGAGCCATCATTTCTTTATCTAAAAATTTAATCTGAAATTAAGGATTAGGATCTACCTAGCAGCATTATGATGAAGAAATATATGAAAGAAATATTAAGCAGAACCTGGTAAATATTAAAGATCATATAAGTGGTTGCTGCATAGTGGACCAAATATTACTCCCCTCCAAAAACATCTGGAAACTATGAAAATTCTACCTAAGAGGAAAAGGGACTTGGCTGATATAACGAGATCAGGGATCTTGAGAAGGGAAAATTATCTGATTACCTCAGAGAACCTCTCCCAGCTGAGGTGAAGGGAGGAGGAAAATGGGATGACATGGAATCACTGAATTTCACAACACAGTGTTCTCTCAAAGTTGGGAAGACAAGGAAATTGTCCACCCTGGAACCTCCAGAGGAGAAGGACACCTCATCAGCACTTTGGTTTTAGTCCAGCAAGGCCTGTGCTGGACATCTGGGCTCTAGAACTGTGAAATGATAAATGTGAATTTGTTTCAAGCCACTGGACTTGTAATGTTTCTTAGAGCTGTGACAGAAAATCAATGTATTTTGGTCACTTATAAGATAAAGACATGAGGCATCTCGCAGATTGGCAGCGGACTAGGGGGCAGCACTTCCCTAGCCAGTGCACTGCAGAAAAACTGTAAGTAATACAAAAGGCCCAGAGACCTCCACCCATCTGAAGGGGGCCAGAAACATGACCATACAGAGAAACAGCAAAAGGCCTCCAACCTCCAACCCAGGGAAAGTGAGTCCAGTAGTAAAATACAGATGAGATTGAGAGCAGCAAACCTGTAATATCAGACACAGCCTCATTGGAAATAAAGAAATACTTCTGTGAACTCATTGATGAATTTAAATCTGAAATTCTAACTCAGGTGAAGCAAGATATAAGAAGATTAATAAAAGAAGTCCTGGGTAATCCTCAAGTAGACATAAATGAAAGAATAGAGGAACCCAGAAAAAGGAGAGAAGCCTTTGATGAAGAATATAAACAAAACCTAGAATATATGAAACAGATCCAAAGAGAAAGCAGGAAATTAAAGCCGGCAAAACCTTTTAACAGAAACTAAAAACAAACTTTCAAAACTTGAATATATATTTGTATGATCATGAAAGAAAGGATCTCTTAAAAATAACAAGGAACCAGGAAGCAATGATACAGAGGCTAGAAGATGACAAGAGGATTTATAACCTAAGAATAAAATATGTGAATGAAGATGCAGCAACAAATACAAATGAAATAAAAAGTCTATTCACAGAAATAATTAAGGAAAACTTCTCAAACATAGGTAATGGAAGTGAAGTTCAGATAAATGAGGCATACAGAACTCTCAGCCAGCTACAACCAAAACAGATCTACACCCAGACATATAATAATCAGGATCCCAGAAATCCATCACAAGAACAGAACATTAAAAGTGGTCAGAGAAAACAAACAGATTACCTATAAAGGAAAACTCATCTAAATCACAGCAGACTTCTCAATGCAAACCATCAAATCAAGAAGAGCTTGGAGTGAAATATTCCAAGCCCTGAAAGAAAATAACCTCCAACCCAGAATGCTGTACCCTGCAAAACTGTCTCTCAAAATTAATGGAGAGACAAGATATTTCCACAACAAAGAGGAACTGGGGGAGTTTGTGACCACCAATTCAACCCTGCAAAGAATATTGAAGGACATTCTAGAGAGAGAGAAGAAAATCACCAGGATTCTAGGAATAATGGCAGAAAGACCTCAAAGAGAGGGGCAGACAGTGGAATGAACGAGAAAAGTAAACAACAGTGACATAAAAATAGCATAGCAGAGATAAGACAGAGGAGATTGGTTATATCTTGACTGATTTTATTTGAATCTGGTATGCTTGAGAGTATCAAGTCTGAGAGTAGAGGCAACTACTCTGAAGATGACAAGATTCAATAGGATACCCATTCTGGTTTGATTATTAACTGCCTTTGAAGTCCTATAATATCTCCAATGTTTGGTTTTTATTAATAGTGTAATGCAATGCTAAGTTAAACTATATTATGTTTGAAGATATAGACAATTTTATTGAAAATAACAAGAGACACCATAGTAACTACTATAGATCACCTAGTATTGTGGTTTTATATGTCCTTTTCATTTCGTGTTTCTCTAGGAATTTGTATTGTTGACTTGTTTTGTTTCTCCCTCTAAAACAGAAAGGCTAGGTATACATGTAGAGACTTATACATGTGTAGAACTTCTAAATAGTTTACGAGAATGGATTATAGTTATTGTAAAGAAAAAAAGAAAGGAAAAGAAAGTATTCTAAAGGATATAACTGCATGTATGTTTGAGTGTGTGGGATTGATAACCATGTTGCTAAGTTTTTGTTGGATAGGTAAACAAAACTGGTTGCAGTCTCACTGTTTGGATGTTCATTTTGTAGGCTTTACTTTTGTAACTTGAACAACTACTTCTAAGAGGAAAATATGTAATTATCAACTAGTGATTTCTTACTGGTTACTATTTTTGTTTTTTGTTTTGTTTTGTTTTGTTTTGAAATTTTGTATTATTTCTGCCCTCTTTCTGTTTCAACTTTTTTTTTCTTTAAAAAAAAGAGATAAAGACATGAATCCAGATAGAAGGCAGGTAATCAATTACCAGAATTGAGCATTGAGAGATGAACTTTAAGCCATAATTTCTCCACTCTGTGATTACTCTGGATCTCAAGTTCAGAGGCAAGCCTAGGTCTGCATGCTGAGTTCCAGTGATTTTCATAATTCTGTAAAGGCAATGTCATCCATTCACCAAGCATTTTCTTTCACTCGCAGATACAGAAAAGAATTATGCTTTCCATGCATTGCTCCTCAGGAGACTATTTTAGGTAGTGGAACATACAGACAAGGGAATTATGCCATTTCTCAGTCTGTTCTCTAAAACATGCCACATAATCTTCTGTAATCTGTGGCACACAGTGATGGAACCACACAGTCAAAGGCAGGGGAACCCTGATCCCTGAGAAAGCACCTAGAGGATGGAGATCTCACTGCTTCACCCGTGCTGGTCTCAGCCTTGCAGCTTTGCTGCATCTGCCTCCTAAGTAGCAGGAATTACAGGCTCACAACACTGTGAAACTAACAAAATTTTTACACAGTTAAGTTTTGCTTTTATAAAAGCTCTTATTGTTTATCCACAAACAAGTATAGACACAGACAGGGAGAAGGAGCATTATGTTCCTTGCATAAGCCTTTGGGTGAGAACAACTCAACTGAAGGATACAGGGGCAAATTAAGGATCACTGTGGCATCTCCTAATCTGGTTTTTTATTGTCTGATATTTTTGATTTATTATTATTATTATTATTATACATTTTTAATATGTAATAATTACATTTGTCTTGAAAATCTGGCTTCCAGGATTTATCAGGCAGTTAGCAACATGTTTCCCTCATCTCACCTTCCCCTTGGGTTACAGGTAACACTTCACGTAGGTGACAAGGTAGCTCTACTTCAGTCCCCCTGAAAAGATCATGTAGCTCTATCTTAGACTCCTGCATAGAAACAATTTGCATAAAAGAATGACAGACCTTACCAAACCTAGTTAGCCTCTTTCAAAGACAGCTTGACCACCACCAGAAACAACATGCATGTTTGGGGTTGGCATCTCATATTGGCCTAAACTGTGCGCTCACTAAATAGCAAGTGAAGAGGTCAGCGTCGCTCCCCACACAGGTGTTGATCATACAGTGTTTCCTCATAGATTGTAGCTTTGCCTCCCCTAACTCACAGCACATTCAACTTAAATATGTCAGATAAATAATAGTATGGGAGATATGAACAGAAACAAAAAGTTTGAAGACATAGCATGAGAATGACTTAAATGTGGAAAACCTCTCAATGTTCAACCCAGGAAACAAAAATTTTCTCATCAGCTTCTCAGACAATAATTAATTGGTGTAGTTAGAACTCTGGAGCAACAGAAAAGATCCATTGTTGTGAACAGTTAAAAAGTCCATTTCATACCCTCCACGATCCAGGCTCATAAGGGGAAGTATTGATACCCACAGCAAGGATTTAAGGCTCTGCTCAAGGATTTTTATGTCACCAAGGGCCACTGGAGTGAAAGGAGATTTGGCAACTTGAGGGACTGAAGACATATCACAGGAAAGAGAATGGGTAGCCAGCGACATGAGACCAAGGGTGCTATTCAGGACGATGCTGGCAGGTGAGGAAAGGCACAAGCCCACAATTTACCCCAGAAGAGAAGGAAGCTGTGTATGTGGCAATGGTGAGACACGGAGGAGATTATGACTAGAAGCACTCTCCTTGGTGGCAGACAAAAAAACAAGGGGACCCCAACCCCACCCACCTAAAACAGTTGAGAGTTGCCACTGAGATATAGTCATCTTCATGGCATTTAGATGTTTGATAGAAAAGTGGGCCTCCTTTATAATATCCCAACAATGTCTGTGCTCCATTATGAAGTATTAATGAGATGTTTCAGTCAATTAAATACTGTATGCAAATACCATCAAAATATAATTAGTGGTAAATTAAAAGTGGCCATGAAAGGGAAATTGGTGTGAGGATAATCTGTCCCCTACTGACTAATAATAGCTACCATTTGTTGAGTGTTTACCATGTACCTCACAGCATACAAAAGTCTTACTGTCCTTACAGTATTTAGTTTTCATTACAGCCACATAAGGTGATAATTGGCCACCCCAATTTGTGGATTAAAGAGTGAGGCACACGCAAACCTAAAGAACCAGGAACAAATCAGTCAGCTAGGAGACAGTAGCACAGGCCCAGCCCAGTTCTCTAGAGTTCCAGACTCCAAAGCCAGGCACTAACCACTGCACGTGCTGCCTCCCTGAGAGCTGTGCCATGGTGTCGGGCAGGAGGCCAGGCTGCTGCCTCTTCCTTTCTCCCTGGGGCTCCGCTGCTCCCAGGTATGTTCAAGTATTCCGGGAAAACATACCTGCTGAGAGGAAAACAGATAAGGGGTTTAAATACAGCATAGAATTTAAAAGTATGGTACCTCAATAAAGTTCCGTGGCCTTCGGGAAAGTCATTTTCTGGACCTCCTCTTCTACAACTGTAAAATTAGGAGGATAAACAAAGCACTTAGCTCAGAGGCTGCTGTGATGATTTAAAGTATCAATGCATATGAACTCTGGGATGCTGGCTGGCACAAAGGAAGCACTCAACAGGCTTAGTCATTATTTTCTTTATTATCAAGCCCAGGCTTACTGTTTAAGCCACCTTAGAATTCCTGGTGGCTCAGTGTAAAAGGATGAGTCTTTTAAAATTGGCCCTCACTTGATATCATGCACTACTCTAGTTAGGAGACTAACTCCAGGATTCTACTCTGTGTGTTTCTGGACAGTCCTTCCTGCTCCAGTCTGTCCTCTACTTTTCTAGCAATCTTGGGCTTTTACCTGTACCCAAACACAGTCAGCAGTCTAAATCCTCATAGATTGCAGTGGGCTTTGAAAGTGGCACATGGCATCACCTTCTTCCCCCATTATAAATCTCAGCTTAGCACCCGCCTTTAGCACCCTGTGTCTCTCACCCGGTCCCACCTGCCAGCACTCACTGCTGCATCTGCTCTTTTAGGGAGGACAATTTCACTCACCAAACTGGCGTTATCCATCTTTGTTCCTCCTCCATTATTCTATTTTGCCTCCTTCACAAACATTTAGGAAGCAGTACTGTATTGCTCAAGTTACAGCGGTACCTCAATTCACAAACTCAATTTGTTCTACGATGTTGGAAAAAAATAGCCATGTTGGTGTACGTGTGGGAAAGACGATGGCAGTCATGTTTGTCATCAGTCCGGAGTTTGTAAACAGAAACAAAATTTTGCCAAATCCTTCTGTTTGTGAACCAAGTTGTTTGCAAAGCAAATTGTCTGAAAACAAAAGTCTGTGACCTGAGTTATCACTGTATCTATTTAAAGATCAATAAGTGGCACTAAACCTGCGGTCTCCAGAGCTACTTACTTTCAGTAGTTTGCTACAAGGACTTACAATAATCAGAATGTAGACATTAGCAAAAAAATGTAAAGCAAAATGAGACAATGGGAGGGGCCAAAGGGGTGGGGCCTGGGGAGCTGGGTAAAGGTTTCCAACGGTCATCTTTCAGTGGAGTTGTAAAAAATGCCAAGTCATCCAGCAACAAATTGTGACATCTGCCAAGTATTTTCCACTAGACAAGTTCACGATGATTCTCAAGGTTTTACTGGGGACTGACTACATTGGCTTCCTCTATCCAACAGGTAACAAAATTCCAGTCTGCTAGAAAAAAAACCCTTATATTTAGCACAAACCAATGATCGTGAACCTTTTAGAGATGAGTACCCAAACTGCAAAAGAAAACCCACTCATTTATCACAAACAGTCAATGCTGCAATTAAACCTGTATACTGAGGTTTTAGTTTAGAAAAAAACTCATACATTAACATCTTTTGTCTTAAAAGAAAAATAAGTAACATGCATGCCACAGACTCACATAAAACATCCCTGTGAGCCAGACTTACAAAGTCCCTAGATGCCACTCAAGGGCCAGCCTTACAAATATTCCTAAGAAAAGTAATCTCCAGTATAATTTTTGATCCATCTTTTCTGTTATGAAACACAAAATCTAGAAAGTTCAATAGTCCAGTCTCTTAGAATTATCCCATTTCAGTAATTGTCTACATAATGTAAGAGTTTCACAAATTGGCACTAATGATAATTAAAACACTAAAATTTGCTTATAAAAATTGGAAAACATTCAAGGTCTTCCCTGGGATAATGGTATTTGGCTTTAACGCAGTTAAGAGTTTTGTATGGCAGAGAAAGTTTATGCCCATTCAGCACTCTGGGATTTGCATGCAAGGTTCATCCCAGTTCTCATTTGCTGAAAAAAAGAGAAAATCTGATCTACCCACACTTCCCAATTAAAGGATCTGAAAATGGAGGCCCATAGAATAGCATTGTCCAGTGGTAGCCACCTAACAGGGTGGGTAAGCAGCCACAGGAACTCTGCTGGGGGCCTGTAGTAGCTTCTCATTGCTGTCTCTTACTTTAGTAGTAGAAGTCATCTTATTTCTTTGTTTTCTTTTTTGATAATCTCTTGACAATGGCTGTCAAGAATCTTTTCAAGTGACATGGCATGATGGTGTTCTGAGCCCCCGACATGAAGGAAAAGAAGCTTGCTTCATTTCTAACTTTCATCTGAAGTTCAGACAGAAGTGCTTTCAGTGACATTGTCTCTTCTGCATAATCGTGACAGATGCATATCACATTTCATTGAAATAATCTTTGTAATAAATTAGTTCATCGAATAATACCATGCTGGTGAAATCCAACATGTCTAAGTATTTTCTCAGCCTTTGTAGTACTATTAATTTAGAATCCTATGCACCCCTTTCAGAGAAACTCTGCATTTCTTTCAGAAGTCATTTTTCCTCTTCCCACCAGTCAAAGCACACAATACTTTTTATACCTTGTATTGCTGACTCCTAAGTTCCCACATGCCATAAGATTACATTATAGAGATTTGTGTCATTAAACCCTGAGATTAAAGAATTGATGCTTTAGAGGAAAGGAATTCCCTAATGTTTGGATCAACATAAAACAGAGAAAGTCAGAGAAAATGGTACCTTCCCCCCCCAAAAAAAAGATTAATTCTCAAGTTCTCAATAATAAGAGGAGAGAGATACATGGTGAACTTTTTAGAGTTCTCAATGATCTGAAACAGTCAGCTCTGGTTCCCCCACCAGAGGGTCGCCACTCCTGGGCTAGAGAACAAAGGCAGACAGGAAAAGGAGTGGAGGTCCGAGACTCACCTGAGAGTTAAAGGAGAGGATCCAGCATCATGTGACAACTGAATTCACAGGGCCTCTAAAGGACCAGATGGGCTGCTTTCTTCAGTAAAGCCACTTTCACTGTCCCATGCTCTCTCCTCCTCTTTACCTGTAGGCACCAGGAAGACAATGCCCAGGAAGTCTGCCTGTCATGAAGCAGCACAGAGCAGGGACTTGATGCTACTAATTCTGGTTCCCAAAGAGGAAGGACCATCCAAGGTTCTCATTAAATGCTTTCTACAGTGGCAGAATAAATGAATGAAAGGATGAATAAATAACTACATAAAGAATTTACATAAATGAAGAAAATGAACTTTGCCTTTAAAAAATGACCTGGGTGAAGTTGTCAATATGACACCAATTCTCTACTCAAACCACACTAGTTGATTTGAATCATCAGAATCATTCCTGGCAGGAGAACTTCATTAGCTTTCTACCCCATTACTAGATACCGTCATTGCTCCAGTCTCCGGTATTCATTTCATTTAGCTCTACTAGATACATTCCACTCCAGTACTTGATCTCCAAAGTTCTGAGTACATTCCATCTTATAGGTGTGTGTGTGTGTGTGTGTGTGTGTGTGCCTGTCTTTGTGAAAGCATAATTATATGTGTGCACAAGTGTTTTAAAGTCTCATTTTGCTTCCGAATGGGTAGTGTTGGTTACGCAAAGCCGAGAACACAGTTATGATCTCAGGAGAAATCACCTCCTAAACTAAAGATGCATTCCAGTCAGCATCCAGAGTCTGATTCAAACAACACGTATCCATCTGCAGACAGCTTTAAATCATGAAACAAACTTATGGCTTCTGCCCTTCATCTGACTGAAAGTCGTATTTAAGTTATTTCTCTCTGGGCCTCAATTACAAATCCATTTTTTTAAAATTTCAAGGACTGAAAAAACAATAAGCAAAGCAGCTGGGCTTGCAATAAATCATTAGATAAACTTCATGTAGAAACTGTTGGTACCCAATATGTATACACGCACAGCTGTTTTCTTTCCAGCGTGTTCCCATCTATGCCAGCCTGGCTGGCCTAAGATGCTGCCTCCCAGTGAACACATCTTTCAGCCTGCTAAATCCTGAAAGAGCTCCTTGCAGACAAAAAGGATGCCAAATGAGAAGGAAACTTTTACTGTGGAAGGGGTAAAATCAAGTAAAGTTTCTCTGAGTTACTTATCTCTACATCTCCATATTTGATTAAAAAGTGATAGTAGCAGAGAAAACAATCTTATTTGGATTGGACCAGTAGTTAGTATGGCCAGTAGGACAGATATGAGGGCCTAGAATGGCCTAAGAATGAGTCACTGGGGATTATTCGTATCACCGTTGCTCACAAGGATACCCTGAGCTAGGCTGGGACCTTCAGTTCTGACCTGCCCCACTTCCCTCTCCTGTAAGCTGGTTAACCACAGTGGGTCAGTACTGATACCTGCAGTAGACAGTGCCACCCAAGTCACCAGGAGACTTACAGGGACAGTGACAGAGGGAAAGGACACTAGCAAAGGGAGAAGACAGCGAGGTGTGGCCGCCCAATTCACCTTCCTCTTCTAGTTCATTCAGTTTCAACAACACTGAGAAGTTTTCATTTCCTAAATTGCATTTTCACTCATATTCCTAAAGCAACATTTTTCATTAGCCAAATATGTTAGTAATAATTAAGACATAATATTTCAGGACAGCCTGCCCCAAAATACAGCACTTGGCATTTGCAAGACAGAAGCTTGACAGTCACTCTCCCCTTCCCCTTGTTTCTTCTCCCCTGAAAAAGGCCATGAAACTTAGTAACCGGGACCTGCAGTAAATCATTCCAGAGTTACCTTCTGTACCTGGAAGAAAGGACAAACATCCTTATCTCTGAAGCAACCCAACTGCAGAGAGGAATCTGAACAAACAGGCGTGGCCACACCTACCCTCCACTCAGCCCATGAAGTCGCATTCCTTTTGCCCAGTCACCCATATCCGCTATGATCCTCTTCTTCAACAAACACCACAAAACCCACAAATTTCCCTGACTTCATTTCTGAAGTCTCCTAGGTTGTGTAAACTTTGTGTTAGATACATTTGGATGATTTTCTCCCACATATTTTTGTTGTGGAGGTTTTAGTTGTGAACCTAGTGGTGGGTGAGAAAAGAAATATTTTCACCCAGGAGACAGACAGCTATTTTATTTCAAAGTTATTAAAAAGCCATATATTCCACCTAATAATACCTTTGTATTGCATCTGCCAACTCCAACCTGAGCCTTTGTTTATGAAAAATGTCAGTTTGGGCCAGGGATTTAGCTCAGTGGCATAAGCACCTGCCTGGCAAGCGTGAGGTCATGAGTTTGATTCCCAGTACAAAAAAATGTCAGTTTGCAGATAAAATTAGGAAGATCATCTAAACTCACATATGCTTAACACTATAGTCAAACTACCAGCTCATTGAAATTTGCTTTGGCATATGCTTAAATTCTTCTAATATAAGACCCTGGATAAGAAGTGAACCTTTATTAAAACTATGACATGGTCCAAGTGGGCTAGGTCTGGGTTGTTGGATAGAAACTAAGAAGTTATTACACTTGATTAATTTCTATGGTCACTCAGGATAATTAAAATACACAGGTGAGCACATGCACATCCTCTTTTCCTCAATAGTTTTCCTTCTTTCGGGCTGAGAAAACACCTGTGTGAAACAGGAGCGCGGTGTCAGGTTGTGTTCCTGCATGCTGAGAGATTAGCGCTGCTTTTTGATTCCCTCAAGGGTGAGGCTTAGGCACTGAGGAAAGCTGGCTCTTTGAGCAGCTTTTATAAATTATTGCTGTCCTGCTTTTGAAATAACTCCTCTTTTCTCCTGCATTAATGCATCTTTGCTTTTTCCTTCCCATACATGGTTAGGGGCTCAAAGTCCCAAGTGAGAAACAGAAGATCCCTAAGGCCTTCCAGAGCTGTCAGCCACTGCTGGGGAGACCTTTTTCTGAGCTGGGAGCAACTGTGCAAAAAGGAAGAAACGGATGGATGAGAAATATCAAACAAATAGATTCCTTTTAGCGATGTCTTTCGCTAGAAACAAGTCAAGCTCAAAATGGCATTAAGGAAAGGAGAAGGAGCTGGCTTTGAGGTTGCCTCTGAGAGTTTTCATATTCCTAAGGGCCTGCATTGAGTTTCTTTTAACAAATGCTGGTATTAACCCTTATTGTCCCGAAGCAAAGATATCTGGCATTTCTAAATATTGAAACCCTGGGTTGTAACGGAGAACCATTCCTCTTCAGGCTCCCTGTTAGGGTGGGTCTGATTTATTTTTTCCTGTTACAAGTTCTAATCCCAAGAACTTCCTTCATTCAAGACTGTTACCCACAGTGGCTACAGAAGAATTCTAATGCCTTCTTAATGCGTACACTTCTTAGGAGCTGAGTTTGACTTGCACATTTAATAGGCAGGAAGGTCCAGCACTGAGGGTCAGCAGACACCATCTGTAGACATTAAGGCAGCAGACAGTGCATTCACAGTTTAACTGCACCAAGCAGATTCAAGCCGTGCAGTCATCATTTTGCTGAAAAGCACATGCATGTGTACTCTCCCTTTAAGCAAATGTATGACGATCACTCTTGTCAGAGAGGTGGCTGGGAACAAGATGTGTAGGCTCTGTTTCTATCGTGGATAAAGTGACCCTCCAAGATTGTTTCCTTTGCAGTGCATAACATGATTATAAATAAGAAGTCCTGACACCAAACCTTCATTCTTTCTCCCGTGTGATGTTTATACATTATCAATAACCAGTAGGGAATATTCAGGACTTCCACTGTGCATTCTCAAAACCTTCTGATGGCTTGTGAACAGTTACAAGGCCAAAAGTTATTTCTGCTCTCTCTCGTGCTGAGTGTTTGGACTTGGATGCAGGGAGAAGATCTTGAAGCTCTTAAAGTTAAATTATCAAAGAATTCAGGCCCCACTTATGTAAAATTATATTTAATGATAGCCCTTGCAAAGATCATAGAGGAAACTGAGCACACTGGTAGAAGAAATGCTTAATTTTTAAATGCATGGAAAGACAAACTTGCGGGAACTCTCAAAAGCATATAAAATCTGAGTTACGACATTTCATTTTGTGGAAGCTCATGCTTAGAAAATGGCTTTGGAGGCTTATTGAGTCTTTGAAATAAACATGGAACAGAAAAGAGAATATCCACACATGCATGCACACATATTCGTTCTAAATTTCTATATAGACTTCAGCATCAAACTTTAAGTAACTTTTAGCAGTGAGCTAAATCTTGCCCTTTAAAAATCAAGGTAAGCATCAGAAGAAGACAGAGATACTCAGGGGTTTTTTTTAAAGCAAAATGTTCTCAGGGCACTAATAGATGGGCTTTTGTGGGAGGAAAGACTAACAATTTTATGAGTTGACTTGAAAAAATATAATGTTCTGTGTCTACTTAAGGGCTGCACAAAATAGACAATGGTGAGCTTTCATGAAAACTATTTTAAAAAGAAATTATATGGTGCTTCCATCTGGGCCATGTAATATATTCCTTCATTTTGTTCAAGTCATACGAATTTAGAGAGAAATTTAATCTGTATGTTGTGAGTCATTTCCACACAAATCATGGAAAAACACTGTGGTGAGCGTTTGATGTGTTTTGGAGACTTTTTAATAAATTTTTATATTTCTTCCTTCAACCACAGGAGGTGGCACCTTGCCAAGAGGAAGAGAACTTATATATGGTGCCTGGAACTACTCGGGGTGGGGAGTCTCCAGGCTACTGGGGAAGGGGGGTTTGGAAGAATAATAATGTGGCTATGGGCACATTTTGAAGTTTGTAGCATTTTGAGCTCATGAGACTAATGGTGCTGAAAATCTAAGAGCATAAATAAAATTATGCTGCTCCATTCCTGTACACTAATGTGTACCAAGATGACCAAAGTATATAATAGGAAATAGTTTGGCTGTGAGAAGAGGCTGATCCCAGCTTTGTGAATTTTCTGTCCCATTTGAAATTAACGATGCCTTTGTGCTTAGCCCGTTTTCATCCCAGTCTTTTAAGTGAGACGTTTATTCCTGGAAAGACTTTGCCGCCCTCACCCCTCAAGAGCTGCCTGCCTGCATTAGCTTATCGAGCCGCTTTACCAGGAAGAGGACCTTTTGCTACACAACTCAAGAAGCATAGTAAGAAAAAAGATGGTCTGGGATCATCTGAGAAGCCTCACTGGCCCGAGATAATCTCATAATCAGAACTGAACTAACCGATTTCATCTTTCATCTCTCCATAGACTAAGAGTACTTATCCCAGTTTGCAAAGGAATCTGTGCCTCCACTAGTGGGCAAGATGAGAAGCAGCAATCTGTAATCTCCGGTAATTACAGACCGGCCTGACTCCCTCGCGATGGGCCTAACTTTCTTCTTTATTTTCGCACTGCAGTGGCCTATGACACATGTGGTTGCAATACTGCTGACTGAGGACAAGAGAAGGAAAGAGGATTTCATGAGAAATAATGGAGAATAAGACAAGGTTGCAAGACAGACACCAAAATAAGGTCATGTTGATTATGTTCCTTGAGATTTGGTATTTGATTTACACTTCAATAGGAAGCCCATGCATTATGAAAGGATCCAAAATTTAATCAATAAAGTTATTTATGCATGTCAAGGTGACCAATAGCAAGCAAAACACTGCCCTTTGCCACATGTTTTTAAACTAAATCCAAATGTGACTGTAAATATTTTGGAAGTACAAGCAAGGACCTCCTTGACTCACAGAGAAGGCAGGGAGAAAGGAAGGTGAAAACCAGGAAGGTGCTTGGGAGAGATGACCGTGAGGTCAGGGATGTTACCTCAGGCCGAGGTCACGGACAACCAGAGTCCAGAGAGACGTTGTTGGGGAAACCAAGGGATCAGCAAGTTCTAGCAGTTCTCAAACTCTTTGGACCCAGACTTTCTTCCCACATTTAAAATTATTAAGGCTCTTCAAAGAGCATTTTATATTGCTCACAACTGACCATACTTGATATGACAACTCATTTTTATTCATATATTTTAAGGAACGATAACATTGTTACGTGTCATCACAAATAAGATTTTTATGAAAGACAACTATGCATTTCCACATGAAAAACTTTAATGAGCAGTAAGGCACTGCACTATTTCTTTTACATTTTTGCACCTTTTTTCCATGTCTGCATTAGTAGATGATAGCTACCTTTTATCGTATTTTCTTACGGAGGTCAATGTATTCAGTCTGTTACAATAGATTATTTGGGTTAAAGTACATAAAGAAAATACAGCCTTATACAAAAATATAGTTGGAGAAGGGAAGTATAATAATAGTCTGTCCAAATAAATGTGAATATTATTTTTTATATTCTATGGAAACCTGGTAAATGGTAATTTCTTAAAAAATAAAATCTGATTTATAAATTTGAAAGCATAAATACAAATGTTTTATATTCCAGTACATGGAAAACTATTGTTATTTCTTACCTTTGGACTTTATCCATGCCTGATAGATTCTGGAAGGTATGTATTAGAAATAGATAAGCTGGCCTCTATCTGCAAATAGTCCAAGGTTTACCTATTACATATTATTGATAAAATCACATTTGTTGATCTCACCACTGTTGTTTGCATCACTGTAACAAATGCCTGAAATAATCGGTTTGTGAAAAGTTTGGTTTCAGCTCAGAGTTCCAGAGGTTTCAATCCATGACCAGTTGGCCTTACCGCTTTTGAGCCTGTAGCAAGGCAGTGCAACCAGGGCCAGGACTGTGTAGGGAGAAACTGTTCCCATGATGGCCCAGAAGAGAGAGAGGAAAACAAAAATGCAAGGGTCCTAATAATCCCCTGCAGGGACTGTCGTAACCTGAAGATTTCTCTCTAGTGTTTACCTCACAGAGACTCCTGTACCCCATCATCTTGCCATGTTGGGCACAAAACCAATAACACCTAAGCTTCTGGGGTACATTCCAGACGGAGTTATAGAAGCCAGCAACCTCATCAGAAAGTCTGTAGTTGGAGGCAGTCAAGGTCTCAGTAATAGAATCAAGCTATTTTGGTTACTATTTTTTCAATGTATGAATGAATTCAACATTACATGATGCCTCACTCATATGTGTGATTTTTGTGTTTGTGTATCCACAAATTGATTTTTCAAAACAATTCAAAATTCTTTGGAATTTTATCAACAATAAATATTGTCAGTTGCTTTCCTTAGACTGATACCTTATTTCACTAATTTTTAAATAAAAATCCAGAACATTTAGCTCTGAAAGGCTATAGTTTGTCAGTTATGCTTTCAAACTGGCAGCCAGTGGCAAAGAGCATGACTCAAGAGCCATGCGGATGTTTTCCTGCAGGAGGCCCATCACTCATCGTTTGCAGGGGAAGTGTTCATCAGTGCCTCCCATTCTGTCAAACAGGAATATTAAAAAGATGTTTACTCAAATGTCCAGATTTAAGAGAATTAATCATTTAGACGGCTTAATCAAGACATTTTCAAGTGAACTAGTAATTTTTGCACAGCAAGTGTGTATAGCAGATGAGAGCATGTCAATGGCTTTACTCACTTTGCTTTCCTATCACTAGTGCAAATAAATGTCAACACAGAGAAAAGGGCAAGTGAGACTCCAATATTATTATTGAAACAGCTTTGACCTGCTGCAAGTGTCTTAGAGACAATCTGACATCTGCAAGTCACGCCATTTGATTGCTGGATTATAAGAAAGTCTTAGGATGACTAAGAAATGACTTTAGGATAAGTAAGAGTAAAATATGAGAGGCAATATTGTCTATAGTCAAGAGATTATTTGATACTTTAAATTTTTCCATAGCCTTGAATTTTTGGTGCTTCAAATTTTAAAATAATCTGTAAGCAATGAACATTTGATTGTTCCTTTCAAATATGAATCTCTTTTGTTGTTTTGTATCTAAGTTATCAGCTAATGTCTCCAAACTATTGTACGTCATAGTGCAAACATGCTTGCCTGTCAGGTGACTTACTATGGGAAATCACCAGCACTTTATCATTAAGGTTTATAGTACACATTTAAGATGCCCATTTTGTAATGATTAATCCTTTTATCACCATCTTAATTAACATTTTGTTGGACAATGAATGTTAAATCATCATGAATGTATTTATCACATCTAAGTAACATGTGTGTTTTCATTCAAAATATAAATACATTAAAATTGTAAGAACCTTTTTATGGTATTGAACCAGATTTCTATCTCTAGAATCAACCCCTGGTAATGAACATTTCTTGTTGGAACATCATCATCTCTCTCTTTGAGCTTCCTTTCTCTCCTTCCACATTAAGTTAGTGCGCCTTGAATCATTCACAGTAGAAAAGAAAACAAAAGCTAGAGAACAATATGCATAGGATGCAATGAAAGCCATATCCAATATGCATAGGATACATTCTTTCCTGGGGTGGTAGGATTGTTCTGGAGGAAAGAATCTCTCTTTAGAGCTGCCAGCTCTCCTTCCCTAGAGCCAAAGGTGGGCCCATGCAGGAGGGGAGACCGAACAAAGGGAAATAAAGGAAAGGATATTGCCGTGTGGGTGAATGCTCTCCCACCTGAAGTGACCTCCTAAGTCAGTAAAGCCATAAGGACACTTAACAGATCTCAGTAGGATTCTTCACATAGCAATTGTAAAGTTGTAATACACCCTGCTTGAAGACAGGTAGTGTTTTTCTCCCTTAAATTCTGCTTATTTTTTGTGTGTATGTGCTTAAGAGTTCTTTGATCAGTTTTCACATGCAAAAGTAATGTAGGTTATGAGAGAACGGGTAGGTGGGTAGATGCTAATTTTGTCATGGTAGTCTGGTGTTGTTAAAAAGTAAACAAGGAAAGAAGAAAACAAAACAAGGCCAGACTAAACACAACTGGAACAGGAGAAAAACACAGGCCTTCCCGGTTGCTTAGTGGGTTAAAAGTTTCTTTTAATGTAAAGGTCTGCAGGCTTTATAGAATTTTTTAAATATTCTCACTTTTTCATAATTACTTGTGCAACTAGCTTTTAAAATTATTTTTGAGTTGATTTTGATAATTCATATTTTTCAAGAATAATTTCTTTTGAAGCCTTTGTATATAAATTAGCTATGTTGGTATTTCAGCTTTCTCATTCATAATAATGAATTTTTCTCTATTTTTCTTCATTAAAAGAACTAGTGACATTTGAGAATTCTCATTTGTTATCATTAATTATAAAAATACTGAATGTATTTAATAATTTGGTCAATTTCTTCAAATTCATTCATTCTTACATTTATGGTTATTAATTCCTCTGGCCTTCCTAAGTTTAATTTGTGGGATTTGTTCAGTTTCTTTGAAGTTTATGATTAATCCTTTCATCTGCATTTGACTCCCTCCCCTGAGAGTCACCGTCTTTGACTTCTTAGGGTCTCGTGTGACTTGGTCCCACCAGCATTCCATTAATAATTTTCCAGCTTTTTCTTTTAATACAAAAAATAAGTTCTTTCTGCTGGAATAAGAAATACTTTCCTCACTATTTTTTCCTGTGGCTATGCAGAAGGAGCGTTTCCTATTTTCTTTCAGAAATACATTCAGCCAGGGACAAACCTCAGCAGTAACATAGATGGATCCAACTTCATGCAATCAGGAAAACACAGCAGAAATGAGCTTGGGGCTTAGAAGGAAAGCAGAAAAGCTAAGCTCCTTGCTAAAATAGCTTACATCACCTTATTTTGGGCTCTGGGTTTAATCCTATGCAGTTTATTGAATTAAACTTCTATTAATCTCCTTTTACCACTGAAATTGCCAAAATCCTCAAACTTGCTAATGAAAAAACTTACACAAACACAAAGAAAATCAAGGACCTGTCCAAGGGCAAACTATTTATATAAGAATTTATGATAATGCAAATTGGTGATTTCAGAGAGACACAGAAAGGAAAAAAAAAAGGTTTACAGTTTTAGCTACTAAAGGAGAATATTTATAATAGTTATGATTTTTTTCCAATGAAATCATGAAGGTGATAGAGCTCTAATATGATTTTAAGGTTCCCTCAAACTTCCAAAGAGGAAGATCAAAGTGTTTCAAGATATTATACTATTGTCTATGCTCTGAAATAATTATTATCAAAATCAAAAAAGGAAGTTTTTGTCAGTTAAGATTGTTAAATCATGGGAAGGGTGTCATAGTACATTCAGATGATTTCCAAGGAACCATTTCCAGAGTACTGTATTATTAATGCAAAGATTAAAATGTCCCCAAAAGGCCCCTGACAAGATAGAACATAACTGCTCCAAAAGAGCTGTTATATTCTAGGCTGTTGGCGATTCAGTGATAGTTTGCACACCCGGGCCCCAGGGAGGAGCAGCCAGCGAGAAGAACCAGGTCTGAATTGGATTTCTTTTGTCATTGCAAGAGTGGGAGCTGTTAATCTGTTTTTGCTTTCCACTTTGAATAAAGAAAGGAAATTATTCCCTAGAAAAGTTTCTAGCTACCCTCTTAACTCTCCCATGATTATAGCTGAACAAAACCCAACTGTCCTGGGGTACTGAGCAGCTGCTCTCAGCTACATCGGGGTAAAGAACTGAATTTTAGAGATTAATTGAAGTAATTTCCCTAGAAACAGAGAGTAAAACTCAAGAGGGAAGTCATGTTACTTTGCAGGGACTAGATGAGCTGAGTAAATTTGTACCCAGTTCTCTTTATTAACAATCAAATCTTAGAATTCTAGCTAAGGGTAAGTCTTGGTAATATTTTCAT
Organism: Hydrochoerus hydrochaeris; assembly: GCA_004027455.1. Lineage (NCBI taxonomy): Eukaryota > Metazoa > Chordata > Mammalia > Rodentia > Hydrochaeridae > Hydrochoerus > Hydrochoerus hydrochaeris. Next base: position 53,707 of record PVLA01006616.1, on the reverse strand, counting down.
GGTGCGTTCTCATAGTTCACTTGATTCTTACAAAGTTACCATTCCCATTACAGACATGAGAAATCAGGACTCCTGCAGTTGAATGAGTTGAAAGCCTTTTTGACTTTCTTGGTGGCAAGACCAACACTAGGCCTACAGACACTGAAGCAAATACTCTTTTCATTGGCATCTAAATGGCAGAACCAGCAGATGAGGAGCAAAGAAGAAAGCAAGCCCGCTGGAGGTCTTTCCCACATCAGCCTAAAACAGACAGGGCTTTACCGTGATCTCCTTCATCTACCCTTCAAGTTCATTGAATCTTTCTTCTAGCCCCAGATTATTTTCTTTCCAATCAAAAGAATACCACTGTAAAACATATTTATTTTCCCTTAGTTTAAGCTTCTTGTTAAATCTGAGTCTATTTGAAGAATAACTCAGCATGCACTGAATATTTGTTATGCTGGGCATTGTTCTAAACACTTGGTGTATACAGTATCAATTTCACTCTCCCAAGAAATCTATGTGATAAGGTGCTTTTATTAGCCACATTTTAAAGGTTAGAAAACCAAGGCAAAAATGTTACACAACTTATGAAGGTCACACAGATAAAGTGGTAAAATTAAGATGTGAACTTTAATCAGACTTGGGTTAGTTCAGCACATCTAATTTCTTCAGTTTTGAAGGTTATGGGGTGCATTTATGAATAAAAGAAGGAAGAGTGAAAGGGAAAGATAAGGAGTTAGAGAACCACAAGGTTAAGTGGAGACCAAAAGGATAGCATTGTTTAATCCAATTATTTATGAAAACTATTAGGGAGTTTGGAAAATAATTCCCATGTCTAATATTTTTCCATTGCTTTAACATAATCACCCTTTTATTTCTATAATCTTTGTCTAGTATTTAGATATTGAAACCAGGATTCAATCTATCAAAGATAAAATCGCCTTCCTATTATCTAAAAGGGAAAAGAAGTCATGGGAAACTTAATTTTCTTTTAAGGGGAACAAAAGACTTTTTTAATTAATATGGAGTTAATTTGCCCAAGTGATGAGACAATAAATTAATTATCATTATCTGAAAAGCAAAACAGCCTAGTGATAGGAGGAAAAAGAGTATATTTTGAAAGCTTAGCAGCTGATTATACTAAAGCATATTTTTTCCTCACTTCAGAAAAGACTACATCTTTATTCAATTTAATTATTTGACTGTAGTTGGAAACATCAAACACGCATCAACCTTACTTGTCCTGTTTCCAAAGGAAGGAGAGAGCGTTTCCACAGCAAGAGTGAGAGCACTGTGCTGACATCCAGAAGCGCCCACAACTGGGAGTCCACACAATCAAGAAAATTGGCATAAGTGCCAAAAGTTACGTAGTAGAAGTCCTAACTGAGAGCAGGCAAGATGATGGAAGAACAAACCACAGCAAAGTCACATAGTTAGGAAAGTCTACACACCGGTTCAATCACTGGAATTCCAGGTACCTCTGCATTCCCAGTGATGCTCTTCCCATGAATCCTTTCTGGCTTCCAGATTCGGTCCCTGTGTAGGGTATATTTTGCACCCTCCCCACCCACTTAGTTCTGAACCCAACCTAGGCAACTGTTTGAATGCTCACACACACACACACACACGCACGCGCACACACACACGCTCATGCACACACCCCGCTCTAAAATCAGTTTTGAGCAGTATACACCCACTTTACCCCAAAATAAAACAATAATCAGCTTTGAAAAATACAGATCGAAAATGCCATCCCTAATCAGCCTCCCCCAGCTTCACCCACCTTAAAAAGCACCCATCCAGCAAAAGAGAAAAGTGATGGCAGGGAAGGCAAGGACAGGCTGACTGGGGCTGGCACTTCTGATCTCTGGTTTTCAAGGCTGATTATTTTCTGGCTGGGTCTTATGTTCAGGGAAACACAGCATTACTGAAGCCTTGGAGAAACCGGGATTTACTTCCTAGAAATTAATCTAAAAGTTCTTCAGCATCCAAACATGTGGTTTTGTCATCTGCTCTCCCCGAGCTCCTGCTTAACATTTTGAGGAGTAGCTAAGCAGTCACACTCTCCCTCTGTGCCGTTGTAAGGGGCACACTGTACAGAATCCAGAGTAATTACTGGGCTGCGTAACTCTCAGCAAGCGTAACTCTCAGCAAGCGTAACTCCCGCCTTGTGATTATTATTACTATTGTTGTCACATTGTTGCCTAGTTGTTCTCCTATTACACTGAATCATCTTTGTTGCTGACTTCCAAATGTCAGGACACCAGAGTTTAGTATTCTGGCTTCATCAACTGTTTATTATACTCTATTTCTACGTAATCTTGTCAGGACCTTAAATAACAAATACCATCTTGACTTTCAAATTTGAAATCTTCCCCCTACCCATAGACTCTTATATCCAGTTGTGTCAAATGGGCATCAAAACCTCAATAAATCCAAAAGAGCATATTTAATTGCTCCTGTCTATTCCCCACACTGGTTTTACTGGGTTTGTCGATCCCAGTAAATGCAGCATCACTCATGCTATTGCTCAGGTTAAATCTTAGAAGACATCTATAACTCCTGTCTTTGTCTTTCAAACTTTATCCAATTAATCAGCAAATCCAACTTATTCTGTGACCAGGATGCCTGGCAAATCACTTATCCCTGTTTCCAGTCCCGAAAGAATTACCCTCATCTTTCTCCTGGATCCTCCCATCTGTTCCTGCTCTCTTTTCTCTATAGTCCAATACACACAAAGGCTACAGTGATCCTTTCAAAATAGAAATGACCCATTTCCCTCTTTCTCGATACACTTCAATGACATCATTCCACACAAAATAATACCCAGTGTGTCACCTCTTGATGGCCACATGTGCCCTTCCTTCCACAAACAGGCCCTTCTTCCTTTTTTGGAGGGAATTATTTAGGAGTTTCTTATATTTCTGCAGGTCTTGCATGTGAGGCACTTACTATACTTTGTTACAAATTATCTCTGGAAGGTTACTTGTATAAAAGGCATAAAGGTTCACTTTTGCAGTCCTAAAGCTCTAGGAGCTGAGGCAGAGGATCACAAGTTTGAGCAGAGCCTGAGCAAGGTACTGAATCAGGAAGACTGGGTGTCAAGGTAAAAATTTAAAAAGTCTGGGAATATAGTGGTCTTTGTGACTTTTCTTGTTGCTGAGACAAAATACTTGTTCTCCAAAGTGAAAGGAGAAAGGTTGATTGTAGTTTACAGTTTGTAGAGGTTTCAATCCATAATCATCTGGCTCCAAAGCAAGGTAGCATGCATGGCAAGGGGCGTCACAGAGGAGAAACAGCAGTGCATGGCATGAAAGGTAGGAGGTAGGAGGCAGCAAAGCAGCAAGGGGCAAGCAACAACAGCAGCCTTTTTCTGTCCCTTATATTCCATCCAGGCTACCTCCCCTTAGGATGGACAGCACTCACACCCAGGGAAGTTCTCCCCATTATCTACACATGGAACTATACCAAACCAATTGATGGACTAATTTAGAAATCATGCACCCTTGATCACAGCATCACACCCCTGGATTTAGTCACCTTTACAAAGCCCCATTCATGACCCCATAAGGCTTTGGGGGGACATCTAGACACAAACCATAACAACAGCTTAAGGAAGAGGCCCTGGACTCATTTCTGAGCACCACCACCCCCAAAAAAAATAGTTACTAGTGAGGTACTGGCTTATACTACTGCTAAAATTAATATATGCCCTTTGTCTCTGTCCCAGGAGTAAGAATAAGAATATATATATCAGAATGAATTCAATCAGAACTCTGTAGCCAAGAGCTTACATCATCCAAGATGGGACTCACTCAAATAAAACAGCCAAGTCCCAGGAAAAAAAAAAAAAGGCAAGATTTGTGAGGTTTCTTTTGGTGTGCCTTTTCTTCCAGTTTTGATTTTTATTGGTGTATGTCTGTAGTAGGTAATCATCACATTCCTCCTGCAGGAGTTGGTACATGGACTCACACATTTTAATTCTATTTTAATCCCTTATCCTTACTGCTCTATCTCTTGGTTTCCTTCCCACTTTCAAAAGATCTATCTGACTCCTCTCTATCATCTGTTTTTATTCTGTTTCTACTTATATGTGGGGTTTGTAAGATAAACCATGTGATATTTAAGTTTATGTATATGATTTACTTCACTTAATATTGTGGTAATAAGGTAAATCTGTTTTCCTATGAAAGATTCGAGTTTATCTTTCTTTATGGTAGATTAGTACTCCTCTATGGATAGATGCACCATTGTTTTATCCATTCATCTGTTGATGGAGATATGGGCCTTTTCCAAGAGTTAGCTATTATAAATTGTGCAGCCATAAACATGGGTATGCATGTACCACTATCATATGGTATCTTTAGCTCTTTGGCGAAGATAACCTAAAAGGGAAATAGCTTGGCTGAATGAAATTTATAGTTTCTATTTATTGGGAAATCTCCATATGGATTGCAACAATGGTTGTACTAGTTTACATTTCAATCCACAATGTAGAAGGGTTCCTTTTTGCCTTCAGCCTCACAGAATTTGTTATATTTCTTGATGATAGCCAGTCTTCCTGGAGGAAGGTGGACTCTCAGTGTTGTTTTAATTTGAATTTCTCTAATGGTCAGCAATCTTCAACATTTTTTCATGTATATATTAGGCATTTGCTTTTCTTCTTCTGAAAAGTATCCGTTTATTTCACTTGCCTGTTCTTTGATTTTTTTTTTAATTCTGGAAGGATGAACACTGTTGAGTTTTTTATATATTCTAGGCATTACTTCTCCTCTGAGGAATAGCTGGCAAATTTTTCCCATTCAACGGGTTGTCCCTTCACTCTATTGGTGGTTTCCTTTGCTATATAGAAACATTTTAATTTGATAAAATCCCATTTGTCAACACTTTGTATTTTTTCTTGTGCAACTGGGACTCTATAAAAAGTCTTTGCCTATACCTATGTGTTCAAGAGTTTTACTTAACGTATTTTTCAACAATTTACGTGTTTACCTCTTATTTCAATTTAGTACATGGTGAAATACACACATCTAGATTCAGTCTTCTGCAGGTAGACAATTAGTTTGCCCAGCACCGTTTGTTTGAGAGACTATCCTCGAACTATCAGTACACCAGTGTATGTTTTTACCCCTTTGTCAAACATATGGTGGGAGTTGTTTCTGCATCATTCATTCTCTTCCACTGACCCATGCATGTGTTGTTTTTACCAGCACCATGCTGTTTTTAATCATTGTACCTTCGCAGCATAACCTGAAATTTGTGATTGTGATGCCTTGTGCTTTGTTCTTTTTGCTAAGAATTGCTTTTGTTATCCTGCCTCTCTCCTGGCTCCATATGAATATTGTTTTCGTAGTTCTGTGAGGAATACTATTAGTATTTCGACTGGAATTACATTACATAAATCTGTATATTAATTTTGGAAGCATGATGTTTTTGAAAATATTGGTTCTGCCTATCCAGGAACAGAGATACCTTCCCATTTCCTAAAGTCTTCTTTGATCTCCTTTTTTAGAATACTGTAGCTTGCATTTTAGAGGCCTCTCACATCCTCGGTTAGGTCAATTCCTATGTATCTAATTTTTATTGATGTTATTGTGAATGTTATGATTTTCTTTAATTTCTTTCAATGGTTCATTATTGATATATAGGAAAGATACTGATTGTTGCATGTTGATTTTTTATCTCTGCTGTGCTACTGAATTTAGCTATTTCTAGGAAATTTTTGGTGGAATTTTTAAGACTTTTGCATAAACGATCATCTGCAAATAATAATGTGCTTTTTACTTTCCTATATGTATCTTTTACTTCTTTCTCTTGCCTGTTCTAATGCTTTGAAAATTGTATTGAACAAGGATGTTCATGGTGGACATTCTGTTTTTTTCCTGAATTTAAAGGAAAAGCTTTCATCTTTTCCCCATTTAATATGACATGGCCAGTAAGTTGGCCACAAATGGTTGTAATCAAAATGAGATAAGGTTTTATATACTTATTTTCCTCAGAGTTTTTGTCACCACCACTGGATTTCGTGAAAGGATTATTCTGCATCAGTTGAGATGATCATGTGTTTCCTTGCTTCTGTTTCCGTAATGTATTACATTTATTGACTTGTGTATGTTGAACCATTCCTGCATCTTTGGAGTGAATACTACTTGGTCATGATGTATGATCTTTTCAATGATCTGTTGCATTCTGTTTGGTAATATTTTGCTGGGAGAGGGAGAGTTCAGTGTAACTGGCCCAGTACCTAGCTCTCCCAAAATGGACTACAGTATTGTTAATGACCCAAAGGTAATCCAGATACAGAAAAATCATTGCTACTAATGGCAATGATTATGGAATGCTGAAAACACCAAGTAAATCAGCAACTATAATAACATCAAAGACAATCTGGGTATTGACATACCATAAAAACCACTAATGTATCATCCTTAACCACAAGAAAGAGATTTATAGTTATAGTATACAAACTAAGATAAACCAAATATTGACAGAGAGTAAACATCTACTAAATGTGGCAACTGTGCCTCCAGTAACAAAAGAAAAGAATTTGACAGTAATAATAGATTTAATTATCTAAAACTTAATAAAGCGTAATTCTTATACTAGCCAAAATAGCAAAGGTGAAAAAAGATAGAATGGAAAAAGAAAATTTTGAAAATTAAGCATCAGAAGATATGAAGGAAAAGAGAAAAGTGAAATAAAGAATCCTATTAAGGAGTAGAAATAAATTAATAGAGTTAGGTAAATGTAACAGAAAAGAGTAAACAAGAAAAGCAAAACCAAGCATACAATAAAAAATGAGAATAAAAAATATTCAAAGGAAAAAACACAAAAATTCTCTAAGTTTAAGTGATCCATTCATTTTCTCTAACAGCTTTTCATAATCTGTCTCTTTAGTGGAGTTACCTAAACTTCAAAGCATCACTTAGTAAAAAAGAGAAATAAAAAGAAGAAATAAATGAATCTTTTAAAAAAGGAATTTGTATTTTTGAACTAGTGGTTTCTTTCCAGGATCTACAGATTTGCAATAAAGCAAGTCACAGCTTTTGCTGCCTAGCTCTACAGCATGTGGGTTTGTGAAGTATTCCCTCTTTTGAAGAGGCCCCTTTATCCATTCACCCCAGGATGTGGCAGTCACTCAAACCAAGGCACGTCCTTGCTTACACTGGTAGATGGAGAAAGCAATAATATTTGTGATCTGTGCTGGGTGTAGGTAGTAAGGCAAGGATTCAAGCAGTCCTCAACTATACTCAGTGCCAGCACATCAGACCCAATTGTCATTGCAAACAGTACACCAGACTAAGCTCCTTGCTCTTCCTGTGCACTTAGGAGGTCTGGGTCTGGCCTGCACTTGCTCTACAACTGTCTCCCAGTGTTGATAAACAACAACTAATATCATTGACAGCCTAAACCCTATGAGTAATGAAAAACATAAAGTTATTTTCCTGAATTAAGGAAAACAAGATAAGAAAATTCTTCATTTAATACCAAACTAGATTTAGGGCAATGAAACAAGAAAAAGAAATCAAAAGCCTCCAAGTTGGAAAGAAGCAAAACTATCTCTATGTAAATATCATTATATTTTAGAAACCTTAAAAAGTATACATATATTCCCCAAAAATGAACAACACATACAACTATTGGAGGTGATAAATTCAGTAAAGTTACAAGTTATTATGTCAATATACAAAACTAGGGGGTTTTGTTTTGTTTTTTGTTGTTTTTTGTTTTGTTTAGTTTTGTTTTTTGCTGTTGTTGTTTTGTTTTGTTTTAAACCATAAATTGAACTCCTGACCTCATACTTACCAGGCAGGTGCTGTGACTCTAAGCTACACTCTTGGCCCCAGTTGTATTCCATTCATAGGTAATGAAAAGCTCTAAAGCCGGGGATTTTAGCTCAGTGGCATAAGCGCCTGCCTGGCAAGTGCGAGGTCATGAGTTCAATCCCTGGTACTACAAAAAAAAAAAAAGAAAAGAAAGAAAGAAAAGAAAAGCCCGAAAGATAAAATTGGTAAAATAACTTCATTTACACTACAATGAAAAAATAAAATACATAGGAATGAATTTAATCAAAGAAGTGTGAGAACTGTACACTGAAAACTGTGAAACTGCTGGAGGAAATTAATGAAGAACTAAATAAGTGGGCAGACACCTTGTGTCTGTGCTTTGAATAACCCTGTACGTTCACAATGGTAATAGTTACAAATTGACCTAAATTCAACATAATAACTATCAAACTTCCAATTTCTTTCTTTTTCTTTTTCCAAAATGGAAAGCTGATCCAAAATTTCATGTGGGAATTTAAGAGAATGAACAATGGCATTCTTGGAAAAGATGAAATTTGGAAGACTCACAATTTCCTGTTTCAAAACTCAGTACAAAAGTACTGTTATCAAGACTGTATGGCACTGACACCAAGATGAACATGTGGACAGTGAAGCGAAATTCCCAGTTCAGAGCCACACCTTCAGATTATGGTACACTGGGGCTGGAGATTTAGCTCAGTGGCTTAAGTGCCTGCCTGGCAAGTGTGAGGTTGTGAGTTCAATCCCTGGTACCCCCCCCAAAAAAAAAAAGATTATGGTACACTGAGGTGGGCCATGAGATACAGAGTTTATTCCATAGAGAAAGATGAATTTTTTTCACCAAATAATGTTGGGATACTGACAGCCACATGCAAATGGTGATAGTGGATTCATAACTCATGTTCTATATAAAAAAAAAACTCAAAATGAATAACATAGCTAAATATAAGCACTAAAACTAAAAATTTATAGATATCTGTGAATCTTTAAAACCTTAAATGAAGCAATAGTTTTGGTTTGTATTTTTTTGTTTGTTTGTTTTTTAGATAGTCTCATTCTTTAGTGAAAGATGACCTTGAAATCACTATGTAACCTAAGCTACCCTCCTGCCTCAGCCTCCCAAGTGCTGGGATTACACACATGTGCCACTATGCCTGGTTTAAGCAACACTGTTTTAAATGTGATGGACAAAGGAAAAGCCACAAATAAAAAGTGGATAAACTGGATATCATTAAAACTAAGATGTTCTGTGTATCAAAGGATATTATCAAAAAAGAGAAAGGATCACTTATGGAATGAGAGAAAATATTTCCAAATTACATATTTGATACTTATTCTAGTATCCAGAATATAGAAAGAACTCTCACAAGACAAAAAAAATCCTATTAAAAAGTAGGTAAATGATTTAAGTAACCACTTCTACAAAGCAGATATACAAATGGGCAGAAATGCATGCAAAGATACTTGTCACTAGGGATCAGTGAGATGAGACCCAAAACCACAGTGATGAATCACTTCCTACCACTATAATTTTTTAAAAAAATCAACAAATGAAATCCACTTACAAAGATTAAAGTTAGAACCCTAAAACATCTAATAGAAAAGTAATCAGGCACAGACACCATGGGAAGTACTTTGACATTCCTTTCAAAAAGTGAATAATGCAGTACATTCATACCTGGAGTATATGACACTACAAAAGGAAATCGAGTCACCTGGGAAGAGGATTAGGCAGAATATTGCAAAAGGAAAATATTCCTACCATATGATGCAGCAATTGCATTCCTGGGTGTTTAAGAAAAGTGTCTGAGATCTTATGTTTACATTAAATCTTACACACAGCTTCATTCATATATTGCCAAATCTTAGGAGCAACCAAGATAACTCTCTCAAGATAGCAGACAAAATGTGATACACATCATGGAATGTGCTAAAAAGGACTAAGGTGTCAATCCACTAAAAGACACAGAGGAAACATAAATGTATGTTTCTAAGTGAAAGACTTCAACCTGAAAAGCCTACACACCACATGGTTCCAACTTTGCGATGTTGTGGAGAAGCTATAACTATGGAGACAGTAAAAAGAGCAGTGGTTTCCAGGAGTAAGGTGGAAGGGAAGAGGGAGGAAACCTCTTGAGGTTCGGAGGACACTAACCCCAAGATGTGGCACGATGACTTTTGAAAAAACAACAGAAGCAAGGGTACCACTGTCACCTTCCTCCGGGCCTTCTCAGCTGCAGCAGGCTCAATGCCTCCACGTGAGAAGTCTCTGTTTCCAAGGGGAAATGTCAGAGGCAAAGTGGGGAAAGCTCCGTGCTCAGTTTCCCCTGCTTTTCCACCATGACATCACATACTTTTTGTCCCTATTACATTTCTGCACAATCTTTCAACTTTCGTCAAACGTAGCATAAACACCTTTAGTATTTCTTCCAGTATTTCCTTTATATAAAGTTTCTCATGTCATATAAAACAAATACATAGGTACACAGTTTTCTCATTTATTGGTCTTTTGCTGTAGGGCTTCATTTACGAATCTAGGACAGACTCAAAAAGTTATTTTTCTTGCCCAAAATTTTTGGAGCCAAACTTAGGTGACTGAGACGTTCCATTCACTCAGGCACCTGCAGGTGGGCTCCTGGGAAAAATGACAAAAGTCAGAAAAAGGTAAAAAATCTAGGTCTCCCAGATCTTTGACTGGTACAGAGAAGATGCAATTCTCCTCATTGCTTTCTATCTAAATTCACATTACTAGGTGAAAAGTCATTTCTTTGAATGTAATTAATTAGATTATCTGTTCTATCTTTGCTATAAGAGCCTCAGATACGTGCTTTAGATAGTAAAAGAGAATATTTTCATTCCTCTATAATAGGCAAAGCAAGAAGACTTTTAGGGCGGCACAGTTGTCCTGCAGGATACTATATGATTTATATTGTCATACATTTGTGTAAATCCATAAAAATGCACAATTCCAACAGTAAATGATAAGGTAAACTACCATCAATGGGTGATCATAAGATGTCAATTTACATTCACCAATTGTGAGCTAGGCATGGTGGCATAGGCCTATCACCCACTACCAGGAGGATGAGGCAGGAGGTTACTGTGAGACTGAGACCAGCCTGGACTGCCTAGTTAGTTCAAGGCCAGTTTGAATTACATAACAAGACTCTGTTTCCAATAACAAACAAACAAATAAATACATCAATTGTAACAAATACTCCATTGTAGCGGAGTATAATACAAATAAATGTGACTAAGTATGTGTAATGTCAGTGAGTATAAGGGAAAATTTTATATTTTCCTCCCAATCTTGCTGTAAATCAGTGCTGTAAAATAATGTTTATTTTTTTAAAATGAGCAAAGCACTGCTATATGTACAACATGGATGGATCTTTAAAATATTTTCCAAGTGAACAAAGATAAATATAAAAGGCGATATATTAAGTGATTCCATTTCCATGAAATATCCACTATGGGCAAGTTTATAGAGAGATTTGATTGTGTTGACATGAGATGAGGGAACAAAAAGAGCTGGATATATGTTCCCTCTTTTGAATGATAAAAATATTGGAGAATCAGATAATGGTGATAGTTGTACAACACTATTAGTCAAAAAGTAAAAGCACTAACCTTTGTTTGCAATGGTCAAACTTGCAAATTTTGTCTCTAGAAGTTCTTTTTTAATGAGAAGCATATACCTTTTTAATCTCCCAGTACTTGGCAAATCGGATAAACTCAAATGTGAAGAAATCGATGAATGAAGAAGCAGCACCAGATCCAAAGAAGCAGAATGATTTAGATTTGGTCATGTGGGTGTCCAAATTCTCTATGTGAAAATTATGTTCCGGGAGACTAAGCAGGAAGAACCTAGGAGTGTATTATTAGCTGTTTAACAACCAGTCCTCCATGGGGAGAAAAACCCATATTTTTACATTTTCCCAAGATGGAGAATTTCAACTCCCCTGACATCATTGAGTGTGGGCATGAGAATGAATGACATGGTATTGGCCACTTGCATTGGAACAAGCCAGCTCTTATGTCTCCTGCAAACATTCAAAGGCTCCAAGCTGAAAAAGAAGCGGTGGAAAGCACAGTTTGGTGAGCGTATATCTTAGAGCAGATGTGCTTGATTGTCTGCACAGGTGTGAGTTTCAATGACTCCCACAGCACCTGCTATTCCTGATTGAGATGCTAGGATTTCTGCACCCAGAGGGCATGGGAAAAAAGAACAGCAACTACCTTTGGTCACCGCTGTCCTGATCTGCATGGACACCTACAGATGCAGCACAGAAAGTCAATAAAAATTAAACTTCTGCTCTCTGAAGCAGAAACTCTCTTACAGGAACACAAGGGAGGCAGCTCAGGCCTCAAGGCACCACTGAATTTCTGTTGTATTTCCCAAGTTAATTTCAAACTACCCACCCTGAGCCGGAAGATCAGGCTGCCTCTTCTATACCTGCTCCTTGGGCTGAGGATTTAGCTCAGCAGCATAAAAGTGAGAGGTTGTGAGTTCAATCCCCACTACCAAACAAAAAATATGAAGAAGAAAGAAAGAAAGAAAGAAAGAAAGAAAGAAAGAAAGAAAGAAAGAAAGAAAGAAGAAAGAAAATTTGATCTATACCCATTCTACCCACTCCTAAAGGCTCCAGGTGGCTGGACTTCCAGCTTGCCATCTGAAGCAATTTGGAGAAAGTAGTGTAAATGCCCATGCTATGTTTTTAATGCATTATCAGGGAAAGTATTAATTTTAAATCTCAAAAGTGTCTCCCAAATCTGTCATACCTCAATGGTAGGCCAATTGGCTCGCATAAGAATAATAAGTTTATCCCAGAATCACTGATGGGATAACTGGTTTCAGATGAGTCGGTCTGGGCAATACATTTGCAGGTCTAACATTAATAATTGATTTGTCACTAGGAAAGACAAGATCAATAATAAAAGTCCCCAACAACAACAGAAACAAATGTCGAAAGCTTTGCCCAGGCGTATGAATTGTGATTCAACCTACTGGTGAATCGTAAGACAAAGTTCTAAATGGTTGGTCAGAAACAAAAGCTAAGACTTTGCCTACAATGAGATAGTGAACATACATTTTCTTTTTCACAAACTCACAAACACTGAAGGTTTTAAATACAGCAAAACTCTACTTTAGTTATTAATGAACTAAACAAACCTGACAGTGGGCTAAACATGAAGAAGGACACCGATAAGCCAAAAGACATGTTAATTAACGATGCGTCTTCCTCGGGATATATTGCTTTTCTGTGTTAGCATCTTAAATAATTGAGCAACCTCGGGAGGCAGTCTTTGGAGGCTGTTTTTAATAGCAACACTGTTTAAAACAATTAGAAGCAGCAGTTCAAGTCATTGGAGTGGCGTGAATATAGACTTTGAAGCCACAAATTAATCGTATTTCAACGAGGCGAGAAGAGCTACAATGGTGGGAATAGAATTTCTTCCAGATGTAAAGGAAAATGTGCTTATTGAGAACTATTTGCTACCATGCTGCAAAAGACACAGTCTTGACATGGGCCAGCTTTTTCCCATCTGTGTGCCCCCATTATTACTAAAAAAAAAAATCCACAGGTCAAATCTGCTTTGAAAACATTCCCTGTCATAATGTTTTTGTAGAGAGAAAATATGCTAAAGCATGGAGAAATTGTGCAATATTTTAAAAAGCATAATGATATTTCCCTGCTTACCAAATTTTCTTTATATAAAAAGTATTAATACTCAAAGTAATACTAGTACAGCATATTTCAGTACATGGCTTGAAAATTCCTGGCATAAATTCCTTTTCAAGTTGTTCATCATGGTAAGTTTTTCCATCTAGAAAATGCATTGGAAATATTTATATCTTTAACAGAGAGAAGAATTTGAGGTGATTTTGAAAAATATTTTAATGTGCTTTAAATGTGGCTCCCCTATACCCAAACTCAAGAGAATAGAGCAAAATATTCAGCCAGTAGGTGACCCAATCTACCAGAAAAACTAGGGACCCTTAGGGTCCAATTTTCCATGCTCTTATGTTTACTCCATGTGGGCAACAGAACAAACCCACCCTAGAACACAGGGCAAGTATAGACAAACTCCATAATGGACCAGACAGTAAATAACATGGCCTTGTGTGCATTAGAGTGTTTGTTGGCACCACTCAGTCCTGTGTTTGTGGAATGGAAGTAATCACAGACGATAAGTAAACAGATAGGCATGACTGTGTTTTGATAAAATGTTATTTACAAAAACAAGTCGATGGACTTGTTTTGGCCTGTAGGTCATAGTTTGCCAACTCTTAACGTAGAAGGTAGTATTAGCAGTCAGGCTGTTTACTGCTGTCAGCACAAACCACTTTCTTGTTTACTCCTTTTTTAAACACATAAAATGGTAATGAACTACTTGATGCTTAGAATTAAAGAGCCAGCATGTGCTAACCATGTCCTGTCATGCCATGCCATTGCATAATTATGGTCAGCTCCACTAGAGAGGAATGGGACTGGGGTGAGTTCAGAAGACAACACCAGGCAGAGCTGAGCTGGCTGTAGCACTTCAATAAGTACCTATGTGTATGGTGCATAATATGAACAGAAGTTGTCTTTGATAACTGCATTTCCTAAACCTGAGCCACTCTCAAGACAACCATTCTCGTTGGCAAAACAATAAAAATCCAGTAATTGCCACCTGAGGGTGCTCAATGCTATTTATCATACGTGACTGTGCGGAGTGAGGAGACTGCCTTTTAATTAGAACATTTAAAAGTCACGCTTTCTGAAGCGTGCAAATTCTCTTCTTTTACCCTAGTGTGCATGAGAGAACATGAGGAAAAGAAGATCCTAGGCCAGACAGGACATCAAGATAAGAGAGAAAGATCTGAGACACAGTAAGCAGCAAAAGCTATTCTGGGGTTTATCCAGTGGAGTTGGCAACCGGCGTGTTATGGGGAAGGCTTTGGCAAAGCTGTGTTTGAAACAGACTTGGAATGTTTTCAGATGCAAAATTAAAGCAGTGCCTCTCGAAGTAGTCCGCAGACTGTATGCTCCGGGAGAGCTTAGACATGTTTGTTCAAAACAGCCAGTTGGGCCCATTCCAGATCTATTAAACCTGCAGCTCTGAGGGTGCGGCCAGGAAGCTTTAGTTTTTTAACCAGGATCTCTAGATAATGGTTGTGATGAACAGTATCATTTGAAAACAACGACCTAATGATTAATAATAGGAAGGTAGTGATAACGGTCTTAGAGCTTCTAATCATAGAACAGGATGGGACAAGAATGACTTAAATCACAGAAGGGGAAACCCAGATCCCAGACACAAAGACAGAGGATCAGGCTATCTGAATGTGGAAATAGTGCCCTTTGTGTTCTAGGCTAAAGATTTCCAGAGACTTCTGTAAGGAGGATCTGGAAGGTGATGAACGCCCTGCACTGAATGTACAGTGATACCTTTACACACGTGCGTATGACAGGTTCATTAAGTGTGCACTGGGCTTGTGTTGCTACCTTGTAAAATACTCCATTTTCAATTCAGACTTTAGCTACTTAGTCATTCCTTGGTCCTCTTCAGAAAGTCCTCAACTAAACCAGGTGATACCTTTCTCAAAGTCATTACACACAGATATGAGAACTCAGGGCTGGAGCCTGAGAATCACAACTCCAGGGTGACCAGGGCGAACTCCAGTGACATCCAGTGACTGGAACTTACAGGACACAGGGCCCTGGGCTCCCAGGAAGGAGGAGTCTTACCTAACACAGTGGGGTTTCCTCTTCTGGAGGTGGGCTCCAGAGCAGGAAGTCCATTCCCCTGTTGTTCTTCCTTTTTCTAAGGAGAGCGACAGTGTGCTGTGGGCAGGGACTGAGCAGCCTGTGCCAGGCAGCCGCTGTGCACGGGGCGAGGTGGAAACGCCAGCTGCTGCCACCTGGTAAGCACTCCCTGTGATGTTAACTGTAGCTGCAGCTCCTGCGATACATGAGCAGAAGCCTCCATCCTGAGGAAAGCTGGCATGAGGTGCAGCTCCTCCCTAGGCTGGGGTGAGCCCCTGTGTCCAAGGACTGTTGCTGTATAACCACAGAGAGAGGCAACCTTCCACCCACTTCCAGGCAAGGAATCACTGTATTTCAGCAGTTAGGTATACATTGAGAAGCATACAGATAAGCTTAAATACACACTCCTGTCAGAGTTTGTCCACGTGGCACACACCCACACATCTTTCCTGAATATCCACCTGGTTGTCATTATTGTCTTGAGCACATTAGGTTCGAGGTCAGCGCTACGCTTGGCTGTTGACAGTCTGGGCTGTCAGTTGCTTCCACAAAAAGAATTGTGAATTCAAGGTCAAAAGAACAAAATGTATATTCTTCTCTAAGGTTCACTGAGCTCAGTCACAAAACTGCAGGTAAAACACTTTGCTGGCCCCTGTTGCTCAGTTTCCTCGTCTGGAAATGGGGATGATGGGAAGTGTGAGAAGCTTTAATTAGTGATTGTGGAGCATTTTGAGATCCACTGATGAGAGTGACAAAAGTATTATTTTTCCCAGCACAGGCAAACAAGCACTTGGTATAAATCCAGCTAAACCATGCTGAGTTAATTACCTGTGAGACTTGCAACTGTTGTATCAAATCTATTTTCTACTTTCCTGCCTCAGGCAGATTAGCACCTGTAGTATTTTATAGTGAGTCACTAAGAGAAGTTACCGGACAAATTGGGCCAAAGGATTTGATGGCAGTTCACATACACTCCTATTTGCCTGAAGTAACCAGCAAAAATGAGCAAACAAATTTTAAATATGTTATAAATATTCCATTGTAGGGACAACCTATAGTCATCAATGGTGAACATACTACGTCTTATAATGACTGAATACCAATTTGTCAAACTATAAGAAACGCTGGCTTATGTACATAATTATTTTACATATCCCAAGGATTTTTAGGTTGCTCCACCTTAAAATCTCAGAGAAACTAGACTCTAACTACAAACGCAACTTTCTGAGAGTCTGCGCTTTCTAAGTGAGACTAAAGGAACACATTGCAGGCTTAGAGTAAAAATCTTCAAGTATCAAATGTGAACCAGAAGTTTAGACAAGACAACCCGAATGTGGAGAGCGTGAGATAAAAACCCAAACAAAAAACAAGTTTAGAGTAGTGGGAAGAAAAAGTCACCACTCAGACCTCAGTAGTTTCAAGTCCCAGTTCTCTGCTATTATAATTTAGTTGGAAAGCGAGGTCCAGACCAGTGTGTTTCAGCAAAGCTCTTACCAGCAGCAGCAGTACTGCTGCCAATTTGCCTCACTGAGGTGTCGCGATAGCTTGAAGTCCTCTTGACTTCAGAGAACATTGGTCTTGCAGGAAGAAGGTAGGAAAAATCAAGGGGAGGAAAGCTGAGGCATCTTAGCAAGAGACAAGTGCACTGCGGTCCCAAATCAGCAAAATCACTATCACCTAAAATTGAAGAAAATGGCAGACTTTGGAGCCTACTCCAGACCTACAAATTCAGAAACTAAAAGGTTGAGGTGAAACCTGGTGATTTACATATTAAACCTTCCAGGTCATTTTAACGCCTGCTAAAAGTTGACAGTCACTGACGTAAATTGCAAATTGACATCACCCTGAATGTGAAAGTTCTGCAGCTGAAAAATGGCATTCAAATCCTTCTAAAGCATGGGGAAACCAATAAAATGAAAAATGTAAGTCAAGAGAGCCAATACTTAGTTGAAGATTTGAGATTTCATGAGGTTGATTATTTAGTGCACAGGACATATGATAAATAAAATGGAGATGTTTGCTGGGATCATTCTTCCAGCAGCACATTACAAAGCAATAAAAAGCTATTATGAGTTAAGGCCACTGTCTATCCACCAAAGTGTGTTTTCCCTTCTGTGCTCACACCCATTGCAGTTGATCATGCAGGTGTTTGGGTGCTTTCCCTTGGCAGAGTAGCAGAAATGGTGAGTACCGCCTCCAGAGCGGGACCATGAGCAGTTTCTCAATGGACTTTCCATGATCTTTCTCAACTCGACTGTGATGATCAATCACATCAGGATGCCCTGGGAGCCACACACTAGAGATAAATGCAGCAAATTCGGTGACTTCTAAAGCACTGCACAGCAAAGCGACAGCAAGAGCTGAGTGCCCACATAGAACTCTATATGAGAGAGAACATTTTTGTCAAGTGACTGAACCTGAGAGATGTGGGGGTTTTTGTTTGTTTGTTTTTTTATCAGTACCGGGGATCAAACTCAGGACCACGTGCTTGCAAGGCAGGCGCTTATGCCTCTGAGCTAAATCCCCAGTCGAGAGATGTGTTTTTTAAAAACCTCAGTTGATCCCCTAAATAGTATATTGGTTTTCAGGTCCCAGACATTGTCTCCCATGGCTTCCTCAAAACATGATAATCTTTTCAAATAAAAAAAAAATACAATCTAAAAATTTTATACCTATGCACAGGCACAAAGAGAGATTACAAAAAGAAAAACAGGATGAGATGAATAGCATAAGTCTTACTGTCAATTTATGCTCTTTCATACTTAAATTACTGAAACAAAAGACACAAATTTCAGGATAATATATTATTTTTCTTCAACAGTCATAACATAAAAACATGCCTGCAAAGAGCATTCTGTCATAGTTGTAGCCTCTACATTTATCTTTCCAGGAAAGAAAAAGAAAATTATCTGTAATTATATTGCAGCATTAATGTAATATTTATCTACCTAATTTCAATACATTTCTAGGTCTAAAAAGCAAATTTAAGTCTTTTTAGCATAATTGCTTTTACATGTAGCTCTAAATCCTAAAAATAGTATCTCACATATTTCTACTGACTGGATACATTTACGACATATTTTTATTTGAGCTTTGCTTAGTCTCACTCTTGATTTAGGTCTGAGTGACTTACTGGGTGAATTCAGGAAAGTTACTATGACACCATATACTTCGTTAAAAAGGAGAAGTATTATGAGCTCTAATGACTTTGTTATAAGCACTGGAAAAGCAATTGCTGCCATGAATTCTTGATCTCTAGGAAAAATAGAGCTCTTGGCAGAATGAATTTTGGACTTCTAAAAGACTAAGGGTAAACCCCTCTCCTCCTGCAGTAACCTTCACACTCTTCTCTAAACAGGGGGAGTCCCTGTAGTTTCCTATGTTCTGAGATCACATTAGCTTAGGTATAAGTCATACTTAATATCTCTGTGGCCCTAGAAATTTCTTAGCCTTTCTGTACTTCAATTTTCCTGTTTATAAAAACCTACCACATCTTGTGCATTTTCTTCAGAGCCTTCAGAGAATCTTCAAGTGGTGAGATTTTCTTGTAGCAGTAGGCATGGCTCTTTACAGTCTGACTCCAATCTCCTTTTCCAACCTCTCAGTCCCTGTTCAACCACACTTGGACACTAGCAGAACATCTTCCTGCCTGACTATGCCATGCTCTCTTTTCTCTTCAGCAGTCACACTCACACACCTCCAGGCAGTGTGTCCCCTCCACAATCTACCCACACACCTTCTCTTGAAGACCCATTACTCTTACCTATGATTATCCATAATTATTTGGTTTTTTTAGTGTTTCACCCCAAGAATGGTAGCTCCCAGAAAGCAGCGAGGTCATCTCATTTCAAAGCATGCCTATTCCAACTTCAGACTTTGGCATCAGCTCTTTCCTTGACTTTGACCATGCTTTTAGGGAATAGGGGCATTTGCAGAGGTCCCATCTGAATCCCCTTTAAATCTACAAATCTGAAACCTGGATTTATTCGTTGGCCCCCTTGAACAAGTCCCTTAAATTTTTATCCCCCACCCCCTTTGGTCTCAGTTTATACCTTTAAAACCATGATCAAATTTATTTTAGCTATTTTGGTCACTGAATATTTTTTCTCCCTAAAATATAAGCCTCATGACGGTAAAAATCTTTAACTCTTATTTACTGATATACATCAATCTCCTAAATCAGCACTTGACACATAAGAGGTAATCATGAACTATTTGTTGACTAGGAGAATGAGTATTTGCATTCCTAAGGACCTATAAGCTCCATAATTAATTGATTAAATGAATATCCAACCCAAAGCTGTTCTTATACACAAAAAGGAAAATCAAATCAAATCCACCAGAAGAAATAGATGATAATCTTATCTTCTTGTTTTGTTCTATTTTCCTTGAGAAAAGTATAGGCTAGATGCCTACACTCTAAAGCCAAACAGAACTGAGTTCAAATCCCAGCCAAGACACTTAAATGCTTCAATGCCATCTAAGTCCTCTTGTCCTCTGGTTGCCTCAATGTAAAATGAGTTCAGTAATGGTGTCTCCCACTTAGGGATGCTTTGTGACCTCAGCTTTTGCAGTTGTGGATTTAACTACGACACGTGGTGCACTAAGTACCTTGTAAGTAGTATCTGTTATTGTAATTATCATCTCACATGTCATTCTTTAAGAAGTACCTTTGTGAACCATAAACTTGAGACTAAGCAGGACACAATTAGTCTCCTCTCTGTTCCTCAAAATACAGACGTGTATTTCTAGATCTCACCCAGCTCTTGGGTGTGCTTGGTAGGAGAGAAAGAAGGCACACACATACACTTCCTTCATATCTGCTCATTGGACTGCCCTTTCTTCCTTTATCTAATTCACTTTGACTAAATAAAACAAACCTTAAATTATGGGTCTTATGTAAGTCACACTTATTCACTTTCTTTGCTTCACTCTATCACTCATTCATTCATTCATCCATTCAATAATATTTACAGATGCCAACCCTTCTGTTAAACACAAGGTATGTATCAATGAGCAAATAGACAGGACACATAAATCTGAGGGAGACAATATGCAATAAACAGACATGCAACTATAGAATCACAGATTGAACGTGTTCTGGATGATATAAGTAGTTGTAAAGAATTAAATGCAGGGTGGGTACCACTTTAATGGAAACAAGATAGAGAGAGAGGAGTTACTTTGAGCACACAGTAGACTGGGATTTGCAGCTGGTCTTTCACACTGGTCTGCTTAGCTTCACCACAGACTGTAAGGTGAACTCTTTGATGGCAAAGAGCAAACTACTTAGACAAGCTTCATGCAGCCTGGCCACGGCTGGAAACACAGCTCTCAGATCCACTGAATACGGTCTACCTGAAAGGCTTTCACTACCGTTTAATGTGTTCAACACAAAACAGGTAAATGAGATTTCTGAAGTCTGTAATTTTATACTATAAAATCTAAAAAAGTAGTATTATATCTGATAAGGTTTTTAAGCTCTTAATTTTTTGCATCAATTATTAAAAACTATTTTTGCTTCTCATAATAAAAATAGAAACATCATTTCTTTTGTTTTTATAATTCTGGTTATATACTAAGACTGGAAAAACTCAAACAGGAAAAAATTTGTTCCCAAAGAAATATAAAACTTGTAAACTTGGAGAAAAATGCCTTTAATGCAGTTGACATAATAAAACAGAGTAGGTTTCTCTAACCCATTGTTTACATAACAGATCCACTTGTATTTGTAGCTGATGGTTTATGAAAAGATCCAGGGATCTTGGCATGGCTTAGCAGTGTTTCTAAAGATGTGTGTTCATAAAAGGAAAGGAATAAAATCCAAGAAATAGCATAATGTGACTACTGGCATATTCCTTCTTTTCATTTTTCCTCTCCTGAGAATAAAGGCAAACACAATTGAGATTCACTGGAAAGAAAAACTGCCTCACTGTTCATTCATGAGTTTTCAGCTGTAATTAAGCCTCTAATGCTCCAGATGGTTAAGTATTCAAAATTAGTACATTTCAGCTCCACTGAAATAGTTTATTTTTAAATGTTCAAAATACTATGCAGTGCTGCTGAACAACCGAGCAAGGGAATCTTTCAAAACTCTGAAAGATATATCAGAATATATGTCCCCTGGGGCAATTCACAATTTGATTCTTCCTTACCAATTTACTTCTCTCTTACCGATCCAAATGGCAAATGTTGCTTCAAAACTGTCTGCATACCCCTCTCCACCCAGGTTAGACTGCTAGGAAGAAACTCTGGCCCTGTTTTCTCCGTGTTTTTCTGAATGTCTCTTCTTACCGCGTGACAATGCATTCCTTCACATTCTAGAAGCAGGATGGACTTCCTGGACTCCTGACTTCACATCTAACCATGTGATTTGTTTAAGACCTGCATGTAGCAGTAGCGATGATCAGTACTGAAACTAGCCCTCAGGAGCACAGTGTATTTTTGCTTGTAGGCCTCTGCCTGTTGTTGCCATGTAAACATCCTCCCGCCTGCCAGTTGAGACTCCATGACCTTGGCCCTAGAATGAATAGGACTAAGCACAATCCCGTCACAGCAACTCAAACCCAAGTGGAGCTTAAACTGGACACAGAGCTGCCCAGTTGAGCCCAACCCACTTAAGAAGACTGCCAATTGAGCTCTAGACACGACTACAAAGAAATATTTTACCAAATCACTGAGTTTAGTGTAGTCCGTTATTCACCAATGGCTAATAAACAATGCTGTTGCCATCCTCTGACGCTGTTGCAAAATGAAGCTGGACCAGAGGACACAGAAACTGAAAGCCACATTAAAAAATTATTTTCTCTCCAGAATTATGGAGGGGCATTTTTATTTCATTTGTCTTACAGATCTAAATTACTCGGATCTGAATGGATTTGCTATTCATCTCTATATTGATACACTTGAAGGTGTGGTAACTTAATTAAAAATTGTTTAATGTGAGCATCAGCACAAATATATTGTAAAAAGACGCATAGATGGAACATTTCCTCTTCCTTTAAAATTCATTGCAGCCCCCAAATTTTAGATAGGAATACTTCCAGAGGAATCTGCTGAAGAAGAAACCTGATTGTGTGTCTGAACGGTACGATTGTTTTGTCAATTCTTCATTCACTATGCTATCTGCTGACACTTTTCATAAATTATTTCATTGGGTACTTATAACAATATTGGGAAGTAACTTGCTACTTTTACATTAGTGAATGAATTCAGAAAAGTTGAGTATTATGCTAAAAGCCAACAATGATGCATCATTAGGATCTAGACTAGGTCATCAGACTGTAGTTTTATTTCCCAAAGTGGTATTACAAGAAATGGTCAGAAAATGCAGGGGTCCGTAAATAAAAGATAATTATTACAGCAAAAGACATAGTGCCATTAATTCCCCTCAAAATATTTCTTTTTATTTCAAACACACTTACCGAATTGTTCTTGGCACTTTCTAAAGCAGTCATGGAAGTCCTCTTTCATCTTACACGATATGATCAAAAATACCATGAATGCTGCTGTCCAGCGTCCAGGCTTGTAAAAATGGGCTGGTCTGTCTTCATTGACCTTATTCCCCAAATCTGGCACCATGGGCCTCCTGGATCTTCCTCAAAGTCAAAATGATCGTGAAGAGTAAAAGTCTGGGATTGATTCAGGGTATTGAGACAGCCACGACAGCACAACTAAAGACATTCACGAAAGTGGAATTCCAGAACTGCTACAGAAACTAGCAAGAAGGACGGGTTAAGTGTGTTTGAGGGGGAGTATTTTGAGGAGGATTAGTGGCTATATGTCATTTTCTGTAACAATTTTTAAATTTAATTATTCACAGAAATGTATCATACCTTATATGTCCCCCAAAATAATCACTAATAAAATGATTATTTAACTTAAATATAGATACTGTATCCTTAAATATATATGCTATATGCAATGGGAATTTCTATCATGACATCTTGACATTAATACTAAAATGAATAGATACCTCTTTTTGTCCTTGGAGCAAACATAAGGTGCTTGGAAATAAATGTTCCATTTCCAGGGGTCAGGATATTTTGATGTGTTGAATACCTGCAACTAGGTACCTTATTTGTGTTCTATTTATTTAATGTCAATCTTCCTTATCAACAAGTAAGTTTCATACAACTGCACTGTGTCTACCCTATGCCCTATGGAATTATCCAAGACAGTACTGTCACAAATGAAAATTCAGTATTTATTGAAAGAGATTATGAGGCCACCTGTTTTTTTGTTTCAAGAATAAAGCCAAATTAGAATTTTAGAACAGGAAAAGACATTAATAATTGCTAAGAATTTAGGGCACAGATATTGATTCTTGGACAAACCTAGGTCATGGCTGGGTAGTGCAGGCTGACCTGAGAGCGAGGAAGGGTGGGTGGAGCTCAGCTTTCTCATCCCAGCTGGGGAGAGTTGTATAAAATCCAAGTTTTCCATGGAAGAGAATTCCTGAAGACACTGAACGGCCTCAGGCAATGACTTACTAGCATACAAAAAAGAACATAAGCAATAATCTAGGCTTTTGTTATTTGTCCATTTTAACCGCTCATTAATTACTGATTCTGCTGCTCATCTCTCTCTAGGGGCTCAACTACTTTGTGGCTATGTGCTATCCTTCTTTCCTTTTTATCTGTAATCTCCCCCCTCCCTCCCTTCCCTTTCCTCTCCCCGTCCCTCTCCCTCTCCATTTTTATCCATTTGTATGGTTTCTTTAAGGGCCATTGTGAAGCTCAAGTCTGATTTTCTGCAAAAGCTTCATGTGCCTGGTGGTCAGTACTAAGACCCATGGATCATGAGTCAGTCAAAAAGTGTCAGTACTTGTGTTTTAGGAACACAGCGTGGGCAAAGTCAGTCTTTTGCAGGTTTCTGTTGTCACTGTTGTTTTGTTTTGCTTAGAATAAGAAAGCAGCAAGGAGAAAAGTAATACTGGAATCAAGGATTAATAATAATACTAAATGCAAAATTACCTAGCCCAACACCTGCATTTTATCGATTATGGGAAGATAAAGGTGGAATAAACTTTAAATGTAAAAACTACTTTGAAATGTTATTTTTTTATATAATAGCTTGAGGTTCTGAGACTATATCAATGAATTAAGTATATCTTACATTACTCACCTGGTAGCAGTAAACAATTTTAATTATACTAGTTCAGATTTGATGTGGTTTTCTTCTAATAAAGCAGATTCTTGCTTAAAGTAACTTTGCATTAAATCCATTAAATGTGAGAAAGAGCTGTGTAGTTTGGAAGCATTAATATGAAATTCATCATGTTGCTTTCATGTTCCTTTGAGTTTCGCCATATATTTAGAAATAGCGCTTCAAGGATGAGTGAGTTCTTACAGGGTTCAGATCATTTGCAACTGGTTATGTCTTAAAAAGTAATCCCATCTGTGTCATTAACAGGCTATTGATTTAAATTTAAACAGCCTGGGTGGGAGTCACCGATCAATCTTTCAAAATGACTCAGGGGAGTTGGACCCTTTTCTCCTTGGAAACAGTGACTTCTATCCTAATATAATCCTTTGCTTTTTCCTGCTTTCTTAAAAATGTATATATATATATATATATACATATATATATATATATATATATATACATATATACATATATATATATATGTATATATATACACATGTGTGTATATACATACATATATACATGTGTGTGTATATTTATTTATTTGTTTGTTTGTTTATAGCTGTAAGCTTCCTCAAATCTTCTCTGGGAATAAGGGAATCAATTCACAAATAGACTCAATGTGAGTCATAAATTAGTCAGTAGGGAAATTGTCAAAGGATTGTGCTTATCTGTACAGCCAGAATAGTTCTGCTGATTAGAATTAGGGACAAAATACAAAAATCACCTTCACTTCATGGGCTAAAAAAAGAATTAGGATAGGTTATAATTCCTGACAGTTTCCTAATTCAAAAGAAAAGGAAGGCAACTACGTCTTCCCAATTTTGACTCCAGATATCTAGACACTGCGGTGAATCTCTTGAGTCGTGCAGTGATATTCAGGATAGTGCTGGTGTCCAGTACTGGACAGTCCTGCACTCTGTCCTCTGGCTGTTCTGGGACAGAGACCTGAACTCCACCAAAGCAAGGTGTCTCATCATTACTGCCTCTGATCTTCACCAGCTTGAAGATTTTCTGTCCCCTTTATCTAGTCGTAAGGTAAATCAAATTTCTCATATACAACCTAGCAGTACATGACTTCTATCAAACTCCAACTGCCTTAAGATGCACTACGGCATTTTAAAAAGGTAAATGTATCACAAATGAGTTGAACCAGCTACTAGCTATCATCTTATGATGGTAGATATTCCACAGCCTTTTTCATTCTTTGTTTTTCTCTTAATTTTTCATGAAACAATTACACAAAACATGAGGCAGAAGGTGCCTACAAATGAACTCTATTCATTTTTTTCAGTTCTTAATTAAGGGATTAGAGGCTTTCCTCTGTAGACTATGACAATGAAATTAAAGAGACTGTAACTTTTAGAATCAAATAAATAGGCAAATCTGACTACTAAAGCACTAGCTCTATGGTCAGTAAGACAGAAGAAGTGAATGTGTAATTGTGGAAATCGTATTGATAATTAAATTGAAATACTTATTACATGAGTTAGAATAGCATTAAACTACGTTTCCAAAACAGGAGGGGGGGGCAAAACTGAAATTCAAAGACTTACTACTCACCCGGCATCATGTGGAAATTAGAAGCCAATATTATAACAGTAATTAAAAAAAGTGAAATTGGGAAATGTCAGAATTTTCTCAGGCTGACAGTTGCAGTTTGCTACAGCTGAGCAAAATCACAAGGTTGCATTTTGTTAATTAAGAAAAACAGTATAAGTAGGTAAGCGGGCAAAGTGAAAATATATTTCCATCAAATACACTGTGAATTTAATAAAAGGCTTCCTCCAGACAGTCAAAAATACATGGTGAAATTAGTTTCCTGAAATTACCAATACAATTTTAAAAGATTTTCAATATTTTCTGTGTTTATAAATCTCACCAGCTATATAAACAAAAATTTAAAAGTTATTTTATGGGATGACAAGATAAATTATTCTGATTATTGCCATTTTATTAGGAAAATATGAGAAAAATATTTCAAAGAACATTTTAGAGAAATAGGTAAACGCTGTAGTTAAATCAACAATGACTGCAGATAAATATAGGGTATTTTTTTTAAAAGCAAAGCTGAACTAAAATCTTAAAGTTTTTTTGATTGCTTTTTCTTTTGCCTTTAGCTGAATTGTAGGTAAAGGGAAAAGTCTCATACTGTGATTATTATCTTTTTGTCTCAAAAGATTGAAATTTCTCAGCCTAAAATATCAAATTCATGGCATAGATATTTTGAATCTCTTAAAGCTATCATAGAATTGTAGGCATATAAAAACTTAAAAACTACTATGACAATACTACCTATGTAATGCTAATATAGGTTTAAATTGAAGATTTGTTTTTTTCTTTTTAAGACAGGGTCTTACTATGCAGTTCAGCCTGGCCTTGAGCTCACTTTGTAGCCCAGGCTGGTCTCAACTCATAATGATCCTCCTGCCTCAGCCTCCTGAGTGCTGGAATTAATAACTGTGCCACCATGCCCGGTTTAAACTGTAGATTTTAAAACAAAGACAGATATTTCACTTATTGCTTTGTACCAATGTATGCGATACAAAGTATCTGAGGCAGAGTCCATGAAATTGTCATGGACAGAGTCTTTTAAATTTTTCAGTATGTTGAAAATGCTATGAAAACTCATGTTTGTTGAACTGATTAAAAGAAATAAATATTTTGCTAATCTTATATTCTTCACAAATATCTGTTGGTTGACTAGCAGTAAAAATGATATTACTATAATGTTGGCTTTCATTTTCTTGAAACAAAGCAAAATACTTGCCAAATATTCAATAATCAAAGACAAAAAGTGGTAATATGATTTGTACTACAAAAAATGACAGTGTTATTTATGTTTTCTCACTGAGATGACACTGCATATAAATGAGCTGAAGTTGACATTTCAAAGAAAATAAAAACTTATTCGTGTTTTAAAAAGATAATATGAAAATTGGTTGCAATAGAAATTTCATCACACAACTCAGTAAAATGATTTTATAATTTTTCTATTATGAATGAATATGTACAAGATTTTCATTGCAACCAGCTGAGTTATGAACTAAATAAAACTAAATAAAACATTAAATAATTCTTTGTTGATTCTGATTTAAGCACGCTTTTTAACTTAAGCAATACCACACTTTTAATCTGATGGCAAATGTACCAAGTTAACACAAGTTAGTGAATTTGTTTGACATATTTTGAAATTATTCCATATCAATTCTTCCAAAAAAATAAATTTTATCAAATGGAAATATTTTGTGAAATATTAAAGGAGAATTAATTCTTGTACTTATATCAGTTGTTGGAAAACTTTTAGGTGTATCTGTTGTTACTTGCATATGTAACTCTACATTTCCAAACTTAGATTTTATGAAATCTAAATGTTAAGGAAGATTTCTGATGAAACCTTAGCATCCAGACTGATATAGGCTATAACTGTAAATCATGTGCTAGATTTTGAAGACTTTGCAGAAAAACAAATGAACTCTATCTCACAATTAATTTTATATCAATTATAAATTAAAATGTTTTATATATGTAGCTATATAAATATATTTAAATTTATTTCACTAAATTGTCATCATTCTATCCTGATATAAATAAACGCTGCTTTTCAATAAATACATGACACAGACTAGACAATTCTCCAATGTAGAATTCCTAAAGGTCTCTGTATATACTGCCACCCCTGGACTCTCTACTCCTTAAGTTTTCTTTCCAAAGACAATCGCATGGGACAGGATGGGCAGCACTCTACAGTGTAGAAATGGCACAAACACTATCACAACACAATTTTTTTTTATTTTAAAGAGAATAAAACAAAAGAAAACAGAACAAAGCTAATTAGAAGAAAACAATGCAAGCAACACAGCACTTCACAAGACAACTGGACACCAACAGTGGCTGCCATAATGTCTCTTTTCTTTGAAATAGTTGAGCATAGCTTCACACACAATAATATCAAACATAACAAAATAGTATAAAACCATTCAAGAGAATGAAAAGCATTACAGGACATTCAAAACCAAATAAACAAAATGAACAATGGCTACTATAACATCTCATTTTCCTTAAAAAATTTGTTCATACTATCACACATATTAAAATCCAGTAAGACACAACATGATAGAACCAATGGTAATAGAAGAACAAAAGCATGTTAGGACTTCAAAGCAAGATGATATTAAATCAGCAATGGCTGCCATAATGTCTTGTTTTCTTCAAAGTAGCTGTTCATATCATCACACATAATAGGATCAAACAAAACAGAATAAAACCATTCCAACCAATGAATGAATATATTATGACTTCAAAGTAATATAATGGGGAACAATGATTACCATAAAATCTTATGTACTTTTACCATTTCTTACACTAGGGAGACTATACGGTATTTATACATGTGAGTTTGATTTATTTCACTTATGAGTATGGTCTCGAATTGTGTCCATTTATTTATACATATCTCAATGTGATCATTCTTTATAGCTCAGTAGTACTCCATTGTATAAAAATACCACATCTTTTTTTATCCATTCCTCAGTTGATGGACACTTAGGTTGTTTCCAAGTTCTGTCTATTACAAATTGTGCTGCTATAAACATGGGTACACATATATCACTGTGGTATGATGTTTTCAGTTCTTCTAAGAATATGCCCAGAAGTAGAATAGCTGGATCAAATGGGACTCCCAATCCCAGCTTTTTGAGGAATCTCCAGTCTGACCTCCTCAGTAGTTGCACCAGCCTACACTCCCACCAACAGTGCAGAAGAGTTCCTTTTTCCCCACAGCCTCTCCAGCATTTGTTGTTGATAGTTTTCTTGATCCTGGTCATTCTTTCTGGAGTGAGGTGAAATCTCAGTGTTATTTTAATTTGCATTTCTCTAATGACTAATGATGCTGAACATTTTTTCATGTATTTATTTGCCATTTGTATTTCTTCATCTGAGAACTGTGTATTCATCTCAGATGCCCATTTTTGGATTGGGTCTTTGAATGTTGGGGGTCTGATTTTTTTTCAATTCTTTATGTGTTCTAGACAGAAGTCCTTTGTCTGTGGGACAGTTCACTAAGATTTTTTTCCCCCAGTTTGTGGGTTTTCTTTTCACTATGCTGGAGATTTCTTTGGACATACAAAAACTCTTCAAGTTACTGATTCTGGGAAGTTTTTCCCATGTGGTTTGATTCTTGTTCATGAATTCTTTACCTACCCCTATGTCTTCAAGATTTTTACCTACTTTGTTTTCCAACAGATTTAGTGTTTCTGTTTTAATATTTAGATCTTTGATCCATTTAGACCTTAGTTTAGTACATGGTGATAGGCATGGGTCTAGTTTTAGTTTTTGGCATATGGAGGGCCAATTTTTCTAGCACCCATTTATTGAAGAGACTATCTTTCTTTCAGTGGATGTGTTTGGCCCCTTTATCAAAGATAAGGTGGCTGAGTGTGTTTGTAGATGTAGTTGTATCTTCTAATCCATTTGACTGATCTTCAGGTCTGTTTTTATTCCAGTACCATATTGATTTTACTACAGTAGCTTTGTAGTATAACTTCAGGTCAGGGATTATATCATAACACAATTAAGCTTAACATCAAATGTCATCTAAGTCAGCTATGGGGAGGCATGAGGCATAACTCGTTCTGTGACAGATTACTCTGTAGCTGTGAAATGGTGCACCTGAGGGTGTTATGTGTTTCCAAAACACAACTGTAGAACAGGAATATAACAGGCATTCTCATTCCAAAAGACTGAAATAGAAAACAAGAAAGGGATAACAAGTCCCAGGTAAGTCTGAAACTCAGCAAGGCAAATGACATTAATTCTCAAAGCTTAAAAATTATCTTCTTTGACCTTGTGTCCCATCTTCCAGATACACTGGGGTTGGAGTTGGGCCCACAGGGTCCAGCCAGCTCTGTCTCCATAGCTTAACTGGGTACCATGCACATCATGGTTTTCACAGGTCATAGGTGGGTGCCTTTAACTCTCATGAGCAGAAATTGCACATTAGTAACTCTGTTGGTCTGAGATCTCAGGGATATTCCTGTACACGTGGCTCTAGCAGGAAGTATTTCCAGTGGGCAGCCCCCAAGGGGGACTTTCTGTAATGGACAAGCCCGTACAATGACCTTCTACCTGGGTTATGTGCCCAACATTCCAGGAACCTCCTTGCTTCAAAATCTACCTGCAGGTGGCCCGCTGCACTTTGCATGCCAGTGGTAGCACTGGATGCTGCCAAGACTTATGACTTTGTACTTTCTGGAGGGGATGCCAGACATAGCTGAGCTTCATCTAGGTACATGGAGCCACATCTAGCGTGGGTGAGGAGCTCTGAGTCAGAAGGTAGAAAACAGCCTGTGGTATCAGCAGCCATCAAGGTCCTGCAGAAGCCCTTGGTCCCTTCTTTAAAAGCATTCTACCCTCAACTCCCTTGAACTCCAACCATCGGAGAGAAAAGGCAGCACCTAAGACCTTCAAAATAACTTCAGCATTGTTCTTCTGGTGTCTTGATGAATGGCATCTGGTCAGCATACACTGATTTCTTTATCAAGCAGGAGACTGGGCATACTCTGTGTTTACTCCAGAACAAGGTTTCTCATTCTTCCACCGTGGTCTGGGTCAGTATTTTCCAAATCTTTAAATTCTGCTTCTCCTTTACTTAAAAAATTATGTTGAATCATTTCTTTCTTCTTACGTCTTACTATAAACAAAAGAAGCCAAGCTACACTTTCAAATCTTTGCCTCAGCCAGACCAGGTGAGATGGGGCATTCCTGTAATCCCAGCGCTTGGAAGGCTCAGCCTGGGCTACGTGGCAAGACGCTATCTCACAAACTAAAACAGGTAAGAAGAAAGAAAGGAGAAGGAGAAAGAACAAAGGGAGGGAGGGAGGGAGAAAAGAAGGAAAAAAGAAGAAAAGGAAGGTAAGAGTAGAGGAGGAAAGAAGGGAGGCTGCCCAATTTCTTCGCAAATAATCTATCTCATAAATTCTACCTTCGTGAAACACTAGCACATGAACCAAATTCAGCCAAATTGTGTGCTACCTTTCCTCCAGCTTCCAATAATATATTCTTCAATTCTATCTGAGACATCACCAGATTGGTCATTATCATTCAACTGGTCTTTCAATTCATGACTGCTAGGGCTGGGGATTTAGCTCAGCGGCATAAGCACCTGCCTTACAAGCATGCGGTCTTGAGTTTGATCCCTGGTGCTGATTTAAAAAAAAAAAAAAAAATCATGACTACTTAGGCTGTAAGATTGCAGCTTTTCCCTACGGCTCTCCTACTTCTCTTCCAAGTCCTTGCTTGAATCACACTTTACAGTCTGTTTACGGTAATGTGGGGTTTTTCTTGTGTAACCCCAAAGTGCTTTCAGCCTCAGACCATTACCCATTACTCCTGGTACCAATTTCTATATTAGTCTGTGAGCTATGATAACAAGATACCATAAACTAGGTAGTTTATAAACAACAAAAATGTACTTCTCACAGTTCTACTGGTCAAAAAATACAAGACCAGGTGCCTTTAGACTCAGTGTCCTCTGAGAGTCCTTTTCCTGGTTCACAGATACCACTCTCTCACCATGTTGTCACACGGTGAAAGAGACTGGCTGGTTACCTGTGTTGTCCTTTATAAATTCCCCAGTCTCCACCACGAGGGTAGAGTCCTCATGATCTAGTATCTCAGTAGCCCTATGGGCTGATTCCATACCCTTGGAAATTAGGATTTTAACTTAGGAGTTTGAGGGTGGAGGGCACACTCATGTCATAACAAAGACTATGTATACAGTACCTGGGTAGATCTCCAGCTATCAGTGTCATCATCACAAGGGAAGTCTGAGAAGATTTCAGTCTAAAGCTAAACTAAGAAAACTGGTAGAACATCAGATGGGATTCTAAAAAGGAGAAAGAATGTTAGGAAGGACAAAGGAAACATCAATGTGGGGTGGCTGTTGGTTAAGTATTGAGTTATTAGTTGTGACAAATATATGATCCTAAGTAAGATCTTAGACTAGAGGAGATTGAGGGTGGGGTATATGGGTAATTTCTGTATTGCTTTTGAAAATTCTAAAAATAAGTATTTTTGCAAAAAATTAATTTGTTTATCTTTTAACATGAATACTAAGCATTTTAAAATTACATGCTTTCTAAGATGATCCCACTTACAGTACTGCTTTAGAAAGGGAACTAACACAGTGCAAATGGCAGTGACCATGTTGTCTGGAAACTGCTGCTCTGTAGCTGGCCGCTACAAATCACTGCCTGTATCTCACACCATCCTGAATTAAGGTTCTCATGCATTGTAGGAAGAGGATCAATGAGTTTTTACAAGGATTGTCTGAGATGGTTTACTTGAAGGAAACAAACATAATTTCTGGCCTGCAGTAAGCACTTATTGACTAGTACTTGCATGTTGTATTCTTGCTCTTGCAGAAGAAGGCGAGTAATTATAGTACAGTTCCAGGAGCCCTGAAGCATCACAGGAGAAGGAACCACTCTTATCTGAAGGAACAGTACCTGACCGGGATCTATACATATGGAACAGGAAGTTTTACACGGGCTCAGCAAAACCTCTAATTCTGTTATAGTTATCTCCAGTATAAATATTAAATTCATAATATAAACTTGTGTTTTCCTCCCATGGGAGGGGTTCAGTTTTTATCTATTTTGTCTCTATTTTCTGCTGCCACCTACTTTGTTTTTTCTCATGTGGGTCCTACCTTGACTCATTTTATATAAAACTAGGACTCTAAAACTCCTACATTTCATAATTTAATTTCTTTTTGCATGTATACAATAATTTTTTGCCTGGAGCTTAAATGAGTAAAACTTTAATGCATAGGAACAAAAAAGCTTATTCAGAGACTTCCAGGAAGATAGCACAGTGGTAAGCAGCAGAGAAAGAGCCTCTCACACTGAGGCCCTGCACTACCAGGGCCAGACACCCACTGGGGGGCCTGCTGCTGCAGGAGCAAAGAGGAAGAGGCCACGTGCCCTAGTGAGCTCGCCACCATGGCCCCAGAGGAGAAGAAGCCACATTCCAGGCCCCAACACCATCAGGGGTGCATTGCATGTATTTTTGATTAATTTTGCTCTATTATATTCACCCAGAACAAATCCAGGAGACACAGACATAGAAGAAATTAGAAGCCACACCTGAAATTTCTGCAATGATAGCAACTGAAGTAAAGAAATGATTTCGTGCTTGCATTGCTTGGTTGACTCTGCATGCCTGTGTCTGGTGGTCTGAGCATCTATTTCGAGGATAGCAATGTGCATCACAGTAACTACGGGGGGTTTCCAGTTGTCTTGCTTTTGAGGTCCAATATCATTCTCATTGTTTTGTAGTTTCATCTTATTGTTTTGTTTTGTTTTATTCTCTGTTTCACTCATCTACATTACATAATCTATTCACAATATATTTATATTTGTTCAAACTTAGCTAGGACTACTAAGAAATAATGGGCCATGGTCTTCCTCCCAGCAGGAGATGGATAATTAATTCCATTTCCAGCAGACTGTGTCAGTGACTACAATTCAGAAGTACTTGGTTTTAAAGTCTGTCCATCTTTAACCTGCTACTTGTTCAGGCTGAGTCCCTACCATGTGTCAGGCTTTGATGACACATTCTTCTGCATGAATGTTTGTCTCTTTCACATATGTCTGTCGTATTTGCCACATGAGGTGTAAATCACCTCAGGACCCAGTTTGTGGCTCCTCTTTCTTTGCAAACATCCTACCAGGTGGCCCTGCTTCCTGCGCTAATCACTTCACCTCCTTACCAACACCAAGAGTCATGTATTTTCCTGCCTAGAGAGGGAATGCTGTGTTTTAGACTGACTTGCAGATAACCAAGTGACACATAAGATTACCTTATTTTTTCTTTTTTTTTAATTTTATTTAAATGGGGGGAAGCAAAACAGAAAAAAGGGTAGAAACAATACAGAATTTCAAAAAAAATAAACAGTAAGAAATCACTATTTGATACATTACATATTGTGGTCTTGGATATAGTTGTTCAAGTTACAAAATTAAAGCACACAAAGTGGACATTCAAACAGTGAGGCTGCAAACAGTTCTGTTCATCGATGCAACAAAAACTTAGTAACATAAGATCACCTTATTTTTTCTAAATCAGAGGTATCTTTCCATCCCTCCCCCTACATTCTGCCTGAACCTACATTAAACATTTGTTGTACTTCTCTTACCATGAAACCCAGTTTTCAGTAATTATAAACTCCTGCGTGTCCTTTGGCAAGCTAGACTCCTTTACTTGATAAACAACAAACAGTTTCTTCTAAACACGTCCACATGAAATTTATCCATCTTGAAAAAGCCAGGGATATGCCTCATTTCTCACAGGGAATGAAGTTTGTTTGGGGTTTCAACATTACCCATGGTGCAAAACTTCCCTCGCTGTGGTTTTTATATGGGGACAAGTGAGGGCTAGGGGGTAAAATCAAGGTGCCCATGAACAAACTTGAACTGGTGTTGACTCGACTTTGACACAAACCAGATCTCAAGCACTGAGAGCTATTGAACTTAATTATGCTCTCTCTCCTAAGGAGCAAAAGGGGGAAACTTAGTTCTATAATCAGTGCCAGTTTTCTTGGCTGAAAAGGAAATCAGTTGCGGTGGAGGGGCGGGGGTGTTTCCTGATTTCCTTCCTGCTACTTAGTTATTATTCCGAGGAATGCATTTAATTATAGAGGGCTTGGTTATTTGCTGTCTAGGAGCTGGCTGTTTTCTTGGTTATTCCTCCCATTCCAGCACCTTACCTTTGCTGAAAAACAAAGGCATGTTTATAGTGGACCGCTTCTTCTGGCTTTCCTTGCAGAATTTTCTGCCGCACCAAAGGGAAGCGAGGTAGTATCATGTAAATAGCCGCACAGTAGGCTACCTTGGCCAACCAGGGACCTATTTTCAACTGCATGTAAACTAGAGTTCTCCAAAGACCTGTGAACTGTAAATAACTTGGGTTATGAAAGGGGTCAGCTTGGTTTAATTTAGACCTTCACAGAGCTTTTCGATAGAAATTCAAACGCCAATGAACAAACACCCCTCTGGGCCCTGTAAAAAAAAAAAAAAAAAAAAAATTCAGGGCCAGCACCTCTATTTACTGGTTAGACTCCTGCCTGTCTGGTGGAGGTCTGCTCTTAAAAGCTAATCGGTTCTTCCATGGTTGTTGCCGGGGCTCTCAGCATCGAGCCTGCCTTCTGGCCACAATTCCTGAATTGAGCTGCCAAGCACATTTTCTACTTGGGAAACTGGTAGAGGAAGCCTCAGCAGAAAAAGCAGAGCCAAGGTTAAGGCTGAGAATAGGGCGCGCCTGACATGCACCAGTCTCTGGATGAATGTCAGCCTCCCAATGCAGCCCAGCCCATGGAGAGGACCCAAGTTCCATCCCAGGCAACAATGGAGCCACTCTGGGAACTCCCTTTCCTACACAGTATACCTTCAATCTCACAGTAGACAGAAAAGACAAAATGTAACAGCCTCTTTGCTCTCTTACCATGTTACTCTCAGTCCTTCCTTGCTAAGCCATTTGGGGGAAAGCCAAGATCCCAAAAGATCACAAGGAGAAGTGTTTTAAATGCAGACATGTTGATGTCAGTGTGCTTTGTATCCTATTGCATTCTCTGTAGACACATTCCCCTTACCCAGATGCAGAAGCGATTTAAAGTTCTGAACCCTTATCCCACATAGGCCCAGAAAATAAATGGCTAAACAATTAGGGAGTTAGCTCTTAAGAGGAACTTTCTTACTAAAAATAATGCAAGGCATAGAATACTAAATAAGATGCTAGTACTCTGAGAGTGTTTATGACAGAGCAGAGATTTAGAATATTTTTCCTGATGTTACTCGTACAGTTCTGCTTTGAACTAAATGATTCCTCCAAAGTGGCAAATTTCACAAGATTTATTGATAAAGGCAGCTGCCTCCTCTGGCAAGGAGATGAGAAACATCCCAGCACACACCGTAAAGCAAGTTAATACCTCCGTATGATCACACTCTAGAACTGCTCCCTTCTGAAAGAAAGTTAAACACTTTGATACAGACGGTTTAATTCTACCATCTTCAGTTATTGATTTATACTACAAGGAATTACCTGCCGGGTTTCCCAGGATTGGGGATGATCACGCCATGAGGGTACAGGGTCCTTCCTAGTTCTAAAGCAGCATAAGCTTGATATTTAAGTCTTAAGTCCTGGCTTCACTCATGGACCAGTGATCCTTGTCGGTGGGAAATCGACAATCCTCAAGAATCTCTCTCTCTCCAACATCTGTTCCTATGCTCCATGAGCTACAGCAACCGTGTGTGATTGTTTAAAACCTTCACCTTTGAATCAGTCTTTAGTTAGGACATTGCACCAATAACTATGCAAATGTATCATCTGCAAAAAGGAATATTTAATCATTTAGTATCTGTCAATTTGCAGGTGCCCAGCCACATTTCACAGAGCTGTGCAATAGCTAACCTAAAGCATTACTGAAGACCTCCTGGCAGAAACGAAAGCCCTGAGAGCAACAGACTGGGCAGGAATGTGTGGGTGTATGTTGGGTGGAGGTGAGGGAAGAAAAGAAGGAAATAAGGAATTGAGGGGAGAGACGAAGAAAAAGAATAGTTGGTGAGAAGCAGGAAAGTGAGGTCGGACAGCAGAAGCCCTGAACACAAGCCACTGTCTGGGTCAGCCTTGTCAGGGGCAATCTTCAACTGGGTGTGCCTGACCAGCCATGAATTTGCTTGACTTTTACTAGAAGATGAGGACTTAGACACTGAGGTGGAAGAAGATAAAACTGTAGCAAGATTAGGGAGCCTGGTAACTCGGGGAGGCAGACTCGGATGCTTCCCTAAGAAGGATCCCAGAAATCTGTCATCAGTGTGACTGATCGGGAAAGGAAGCTCTGTACAGCAGCTGTTCTGTTGCTGTGCTATGTGCAACCCGGCCCATACGGTGCTGAGCCTGCCCACACAAAAATGAGTACACTCCCAAGAATGCACACATATGGATGTGTGTATTTACAGTGTGCGTTAAGGAGGGAGAGCCATGTGTGCAATCAGTTGGCTTTTTTTTTCTTATAAAGAATAAAAGCATACATGCAAGCCAACAAATAAGTTCTATATTAAATTCTATAATTACTTTCTTCTGGCTAGCTTCCTAGCCTCTTTATTTGATTTTACCAAATGGTAAATTTGGCAAATGCCGACATTTAAGGGTTGTTTGCTTTGGTCTCACTGAATTAGCACCTCATCACCTTTATCAAGATTTAAATCCAGTCTGAGAAACTAGAGACCTATTTAGGTGGCCTGACCTATTTGCCTGAGGCACCTTGGATAATGTCAGCTATCACATGAGCTAATAGATCCTATCTGCCTTGAAAAGGTGAGTCATTCTAACAAGGATTGGCTTCCTGCTTGAGTCAAGTGACTCTCTTGGGGACCTACATGATTGAGAGCCGGATCGCCAGGCCTGTGCCTCATCCAGAGGCTGCCTTGACTCTCGAGCCTAACCCCCTTCACCGCCTGGTGTGAACCATGTTCCTTCATAAATGTCACGTATTTTGGAAGAAGCATCCCAGCCCAATTATTTTCTATCTGTCTTTGATATCCTGTGTATGCTGGGTGATATTTTCCCCTGACTTATCCATCCCTTTGCACCCACTTTTTAAGGACTGATATTCAGTCCTTAAAAAGGCAAAGCCCTCATGACCTCGAAGTCCATCTGTGTTTTCAGGTTCTCTCCAACAACTTGACCAAACGCA
The DNA here is from genome assembly GCA_004027455.1 of Hydrochoerus hydrochaeris. Lineage (NCBI taxonomy): Eukaryota > Metazoa > Chordata > Mammalia > Rodentia > Hydrochaeridae > Hydrochoerus > Hydrochoerus hydrochaeris. The sequence goes on along the minus strand of PVLA01006616.1, from coordinate 15,266 downwards.
CCCTTTTATCTTCCTCTGCAAGTAAGGAGAATAAACTGAAGCAGAACATGAATCCAGATTACTTGGAAATCTCAAGGAAACAAGGAATTAGGGTTGAGGAGGCAATAATGGCTAGAGCAGAATATAGTCCACAGGAGAGGACAGGAAGAGAGGAAGTAGGACTGAAGGAAGGGGAGAAAAACCGGCTAAACCAGTTAAGATCCAGAAGCACAGAAAAGGGGAACTAACCCAAGCTCTGGCATAAGAAATGCCTCGCTGGGATTTGTGTAAACGCAGGAAGCCGCCACTTAGTGAAACACCCTCTCCCCACATAAATATGAAAGGAAGAAAGTATGGGCATTGAAATCTCAGCAGAGGAAAGCCTGAAGGAAATACATTTTCCAAAAATGCCCAGAATGAAAATAATAATAATAATAATAACAATGGGAAGGCCTGAAGGCCATCAAGAGGAAAGACCATGATGGAAAAGACTGGGAAAGGGTTTGGATGCTTCCGAGAAGCAGCGGTTGAGCAAACTTCTGCAGGGCACAGCCCCGCACCAACCCCTTGGCAGTTCATCCATCACTCATTAAAAGTTCACCAAATGAGCCTCGGGGAGATGGGTGACCTTTCATCTCTTTTTATGAATAATGCTAGTGATGGTGTCTTCCATCTTTATAGAACTGCACAGGGCCCCTGATGATCCCCAGCTCTCTCCACCCTTAACACGGAGTGAAGTGCGAGTCCCCATGGCAGGAGCACTGGGAATGGGAGGCATCCTCTCACTGTTTAATTTTACCAGCGCACGAAGACCTCATGAGCTGGTGTCTACTGTTTAATCTCCCTGGTGAGTCAGCATGTTGCTAAATTCTTATTTTAATCCTTAGCACAGCTGAGGCATGGACATAAAAATACAGCTTCTCAACAGTGACATACTGAAGTAGAGGCCACGCTACTTTGGAGAAATAGCCCAAGAACCTAAGATTCTTCTCTCTCTGCAGTATCCCAGTAGACTGAAACATCAGTCACTGAATAAGACGCTCGGAACTTGATAATGAAGCTTGGAATCTGAAGACTGATAAAAGTGCATAATTTAGATGATAATGAAGCTCTGGGCAATGGGGTGCTACATAGATACTAAATATTAATACAGCAATGAAATTTAATTTTGAGTTCAAACCTCCTGGAACTGATTCAGGCTATTTTCAGTTTTCCTTTCCTGATTAATTTTTACTGAGGTTGTTTTCTCTTAATCTAAGCAAAAGGGAACAGTTAGAAAAGATTTTTACTGTGATTAGTATTTTTTGAACCAGAGGGGAAATGCAAAAATCTGGAATTTGAAACCTTAAATACCTGTGCTAATAATGATTTTTCGTCATTTTGTACAGAGATAATACCTTTCTCCCATGTTATTTGAGTGTCTGTCTTAAAAAGAGTATTTGCACTTCTGAATTGGGTTGGCTGAGAAGATTCCATTTTTGAACAAAGCACATTTTTCCATAAATGTAATTCAAAAAACAGAGTCAACTGACTTTCACCATCTCAGTTCCCAATCTGTGAACAGTTTCTCAGTGTATAGGTAGAAAAAAGAAGATGAAATGATATTAACAGACAAAAGATATAAGATGAAAGACAGAGAATGAAAAAGAAAAGACATGAACAGAATGAAAAGAAGAAGGAGAAAAGTTTTAAAATTCCTTTGAAACCCAATTACACTCCATCTATACTTTCTACACATGGACTCTTATCTTCAAAGTGATTCCTATTAAAAATAATTGAAATGTTTCCACAGTGGTTTTTAATAATATGGCAAGAGTAGGACAGCTGCCCTTGCCAAGAAGACAATTGTGATATTTTTTGTCTATCATGAGTTCATTCTGCAACTTTTACTCATGAACATGGTATACCTTCCATGTCACAATCTATTTCTTCATTAATGTTGTCTTTAAATTCTTTCAGCAATACTTCACAGTTTTCTGGGTTAACACTGTTGTCAGAGTTAGCACAGAATATTTCATATTTTGAAACTATTGTAAACAGTATTTTTCATTTCAATTTGTAGATACTCACTGCTAGTACAAAAGAAATAAAATGGATTTTGAGTATTGGTTTAGCCTCCTACAACCCCTCTGAACTAACTTACTTAAACTAGTATCATCCCTGAGAATATCATGTCTGATAATTCTGTATGTTTTTGATCTCACATATTCTATTGTTCATCTCTAAAATCCAATTTGAGTATTTTTAAGTTATATCCTCCATGCCTTCACATACCTTTTGAACACAGTAAATAAAGTTATAATAACTACTTTAATGTCCTGGGCTACTAAGTCTTTCATTTGTGGCCTGAGTAAGTTTTGATTCATTGGGTTTTCTCTTTGTTACTGATTATATTTTATTATTTCTTTGCTTTCCTAGTGACTTTTTAATTGCATGCTGTAAATTTTTTATTTCACATTTTAAGGGTTAGAAAACATGTGTATTCCAATGAATATTCTTGAGTTTTCTTCTGGGATGCAATTAAGATACCTGGGACAATCATATTTTTTAAGGTTTTTACTTCTCCCCTTTATTGGGAAGGTCCTGACAAGAGCCTGATAAATATTCTGGGACAACCCTGAAGTCCTGTGAACTATGACACTTTTCTGCTCTGGCTAGTGGCAACAGGAGCCATATGCCCAGCAAGCCCCAGATAGAATTTCTTCCAGTTCTCTCCAATGTTCTTTTTGCTGTGCCCTGATCGGTACAGATTCAAGCCCTGAGCTGAAGATTCAATATTAACCTAGAGCAGAGATCCAGAGCTGCGTGTGTGTGCGTGTGTGTGTGCGTGTTTCTGTGTGCGCGAGCGCATGCACAGTGCTCTCATCGTGAGCAGTCTGTCCTTGAAGGCCTGTGCTGCATGCTTCCGACTTCTCACCTCGCATCTTTCCTGACCTCAGCTATGAAACTTCAGTGGCAAACCCATTCATGTTTGCAGCCCAGAAGTACAAGGACTCTAATGCCCCAGGCATTGATCCTTGACCGAGAAACACTGCTTAGATAATCCTCTGCACTGCACCCTCAAATGCTAGCAACGTTGGTTAAATTATCCTCATATTAGCTTTTGCCTTCTCACAGTCCAATGCCTCATTCCTTATCCCTGCTCCCAACACTGCATTCTATGAAAATTATCCACTCGGAGTCCTCACCTGAGGCTCTGCTGTAGAGAGAACTCAAACCAAGACTATTTACAATTTATAGATAGTAATGGCCAGAATATCAAAGGCTCTGAGAAGAAGTACATTAACTCACTCATTCAGCCATTCAGTAAATAATGGCACTTACAATTTACCAATTTTTATTTAGCCATTCAGTAAATAATGGCACTTACATTATTTACAATAATGGTAAATAATAATCACTGGCACGATAATAAACAGATGGTTTTTGTCAAATTTACATTCTAGGAAGAGATGATGAACACATGTCATGCATATATGTTATACCAAGTAGCACTAAGAGCTAAGATGAAAAATAAAACAAACCAAGAAAAGAGAGTAATGACAGATTTTTTTTTTAATGTAGTCAAGGAAGTCCTCTTGGATAAGCACCTAATTGAGCAGAAAGATGAATAAAATGAGAAAACTAGTCATGGGTCAGTACAGATAAAGAACATTCCAGAAAAGAAGGACTATAGGTAAAGATCTATTTGACATGTTCAAGATGCAGTAAGAAAAGACAGCAGGGCTAGCTGGAGAAACAGCGAGAAGAGAGAGTGGAAAGAGCCGAGAGAACTCCCATAGCACACAGGGCCTGACAGGCTGCTGAGGCTGAGGGGAGAGTGGGGTGCTGCTGAGAAGGGTCACTCTCCCTGCCATGTGCAGGAGGTGTAGCGGGAAGCACCACGGCAGCCATGGCCATCACATGTGATAGAGCAGAAGGAAGGGAAGATGCGGACCTTCCTATGGCACAGCTGGTAGAGGTGGTTTAACTCCATAAACATTTCATAGATGGAACACGTTTCCTAGTGCATTGGATGTGCACTAGGAGAAGAACAAAGCAACCATGAAACCTCTCTAATTCTTGGCCCAAACAGTTTGGACAACAGAGTTGTCTTTTAGTGAAACAGACAATTTCATTCCATAAACTCAGGTGGTCAAAAACATGCGCCATTCTCAAAGCAGGCACATGGTCCCCTCCGGTCCTGCCCTCCCTTTCAGGAATTCCTTTTCCTGTCAACCACCGGATAAGTTTGGGGGCTGGAGGACTTGTAGACGTCCCTTTGTCTAGACAACCACACACAACGTTACCTTTGAAAGGTCGTGTGTTCTTGGAGCTCCAACCTTGCCAACGTTCTCAAATCTTGTGCCTTCCCTTTTCCGAATTCTAAAAAGCAGCCAGAACATAAGCTCTGTTCTGAGGCCTACCGTGATCACTCTTTCCTCTTTTCCTTTCTCATTTACTTCTTTCCCCTGCCCTGGTCCTGACAGTCCTAAAAGTCCTTAGCTAATCTACAGGCAAGCTAGCCTAGCTCTTTATGTATTCTTCCAAATCTATTTTTTATGGCATAAACTTTACACACTGAGTATTTCAAAGTTTTCGAGAAACATGTTCTTACAGCTCAAAAACTGTATCATCTTTTCCCTTAAGCAGTGAATGCCAGTGACTAAATTGGGGGAAGAAAATTCAAGAGAGAAGACAATTCAGAATCAAAAATACTTTGTAATATGAGAGATAAACTGAGTCTCTCAAAATAGATTTAACTATAAATAGGAATCATGTTTATGTTCTTCCATGAGAGTGACTACTCTCTATGAATTACCTTTATCTCTGCTTTTACTAAAAGAAAAAAATATTAGAGATATGATTGAAAAGTCTTCAAATATTAATAGGTCGTGGATTTTAAAGACATGCATGGAGTTATTTTATATTCAAGTACAGTTAACTCTAAAGCAAGAACCCATAATGTACCATGTAAGAAATTAAAGAGGAAACTGCATAGCATTAAATTATCAGTAGCATTTGATACAATTGATCATTTTGGTCTCTGGCATGCAGAATCACAGACTCTTGCTTTTCACTACCTTGCTACCTCACTGTTTCTCCTGCCTCAGTTTCCTTCGCTGACTTCCCCTCTCCCCTAGCTCTCTTAGCATGGAAGTGCCGGTGCACTCAGGCTTCAGCCATCACTCTCTGTGCTCCCTAAGATTTCTGAACTCCTCTTAAGTCTTTAAATACAGTCCAGGGGCCTCTCCTGGAGCTCAGAGTGATATGTAAATGTCCAGTCAACATCCTCACTGAATATTTCATAGATACCTCAACCCTCATGTGTATCCAAAGCTGTATTTCTGATGTACACCCCTCCACCAATCTTACTCCGTGCATGGCACTCCCCAGCTTGGCTGAGGTACCTCCTTCCCTCCCTCCCTCCGCCTCCTCTGGATACAGGCTCTCTCTCTCATTCTCACATGTCACATCAATCCATCGGAACTGCCCAGCAGCTAGGTCCAGACTACGTCCTGCAGTCAACCTCTTCCATCTCCTACCCCATTATTCTGGATAAATTTACCATCAGCCCCCATCTGTATCAGTAAAATGGGCTACTGGCCTACTGTCAGCAACTTTTCTTCCAGTCTTAGACTGGGACCAAAGAGATTCTCCTACAATGTAGATCAAGCCTATGGCCTCTGGTCTGACACATAAAGAACTTGGAAGTCATAGTTACCATATTCAAAAGCAAAAAACGACTGCATCAACTAAAAATCACTCTCCCTACATCCACCCGTGAAACCCACAGCTAAAGCCAGTATGGGAAGATTAATCGTCAGATTTCTGGGGGCCAGTGAGGGCTACTTTGAGAGTAAATAAACCTGAAGAAATAAAGGGACATGGCTTGAGTGTGCCGGGCTCTGGATTCGATCTTTAACATTAGAAAAAGGAAAAAGAAAATTCTAAGAAAGACCTGTCTTCAGTTGGTTTCCACACTTTCTCCTGAGTTTGATCTTCCCAGGTGATCCAGAAAGAGGAAAAGGTAAAGCAACCATTTTAAAAGAGACCTAAAGTTTTCCCTTCTTAACAAAGTCTGTATCAGGGTAACCATTGTACCAGAGCCTTACTAACCCAGAGAACGGGAAACACCTACAGCAGGCTCACTGCAGCCCTGAGAACCAGAGGGGTGGGTGCTTTCTTCCCCCACACCTTGCCACCACATCAGGGGGCTTCTGCTTCATAACAGGGGAGAGCAGATCAAAAACTCCAGGCGCCAGACTCTATTTGAGGTGTTTCTATAAAATCCAAAGAAAACAAAGACAGAAAACATGGACAGTAGAGGAAATTTTAGACTCTTACCAGACCTACAAGAAAGAACAAACACACCCTACTCCTAGCCAGATTGTGTCTATATTTTCAAAAACAGTTACAAGCTGTGCTAGAAAGAAAAAAAGAAAACAGCCTGAAGATTCAGACAAGCATCCGAAGCTGATTCAGATACGGGAATGAAATGTGGGAATCACGTCGGGAATTGAAGATAACTCTGGTTAATATGCTAAGGGCTTTGATGAAACAAGGTGCAACATTGCAAGAAGAGATGCATACTGGAAGCAGAAAGGTGGAAACTAAGGAAGAATCGAGAGGAAATGCTGAAACCCTAAATCTAACAGAAATGAATGGAGCTGGTGGGCTCCTCAATAGACTGAGATAGCTGAGGAAACGTAAATCAGATCATTTTCTCAGTTTAAAATCATCCAAGAGTTCCTCTTCTCACTAGAAATAAAAATAGAGGGCTTAGAGGGGTCTGAAAGCTCTATGTGATTCCCCTCACCGCACACCATACGCCTCTGTTTCATTTCCTCCTCACCCACTCACTCTGCCACACTGGCCTTCTTGTGGTTTCTCCAATCTGGGCAGGTTTGCTCCAACCTTAGATCCTGTTACCCGCATCTGAAAGTTTAACATCGTGATACCTCTGTGGCTGCCTTCTTATTCTTTCTACATGTATTTTTTAATTGGGGGGGCCGGGCTGAGGATCTGTCCCCGTGGCCTCGAACTTGTTAGGCAAGTCCTCAACTGCTCCTTATCCAATTTTAATAGGCTAAATGAATTACCTACTCTGCCAACCAGCCAAATAAACTCTTAACACCTTTCTTTACTCCACAAGCTACAGCATTAACTTTCGAATCCTGCCTCATGGGCCCGTATCAACAAACTCAGCCTGACCCGGGTGTGTTTTTGTCACCATCGCCACACACTTGTCCATTCCCAAGCTTGCTTACTAGGCCTCTGCTTATAATGAAGTGGGTTCGTAAACAATACGGGAATCCAAGCAGCCAAACTGATAAAGTTGGAATTTAATAAGCTGAGCTCCGTGACCACGTGCATGGACCCCTGTTTTAGAGTCCCCCTGAGTGGCACTGAACTGGAAAGCTACAGAGTTTTTAAAACAGAGAACCACAAAAACACATCCTGTTGGAAACAAGTTAGCTAGACTCTTACATTAATTTTTGGTTGACACCTGCATCCTGCTTCTTTTGTTGAGCTGGTTAATTTTTCTCCTGTGGGTACAGCTCATTCTGCTTTTCTCATGGGACTTGTACTCCAGGTAATTTTCCATTTTCCTGGGTCAAATACAGGGCACTATTTAGATGCAGGACTCAAGATGGCGTCAGTTATACCAAGCTACCAGAATAAGAGAAAACGCAAGGAGTTCTTTGGGAGAATAGTGGGTCTCCTCATGGGTCACACTATGTACCTCACCCTTAGGAGCCTTCTTTGGTTTGAGCCTGGTTATGGGCCTAGTGACAAACACGGGTGGTGAGGGTGGGTCCTGAGGAGTGTCAGCATTGTCCAGTGTGGTCAAAAAGGGTTAGTTTCCGCAGGCATCATGGGAGATGCCAGCTCCACAGGGAGTGGACATAGTAATGCTCTGCTATCGAGGGTGGGGAAATCCCCTTCTCTGGCAAAATAATCCATCAGAATCTAGGAACTCAACATCCTTGGCTTCCTCAGAGTCTTCTCACACCTCCCCATCCCATTTTATAGGATCCCATTCTTTTCTGATCATGACCTCATCTTTGCTTCAGATACCCCTCAAGGCCGAGCATTAAACTTACATTACAGTTCAGCCAATCGAAGTATGAGGGTCTGTGTTTGGGTTTCTGCGACCTCAGCCTTGCAATTAAAGGAGGAAAGATTTTCTTTCAGGACACACTTAGAAGCTTTTAAATTTCTTATCTGTGTCTGGATCTGGGAATTTGAATCTTTGAGCTCCTTATTTCTCTTTACTAATTTGTGCTCACAGCCAGAAGACTTTAGACTTCCTATGGATATTTCAAGCTCACTCACCATTTTCTTTCAGTAGTTTGTACCAGGATGCTAAGACCAACCAGCCAGCATCCTTATGTTTCCTACTCTGCCAAGGAAATTCAAAATGTTCATGTGTGGAATCCCTAAATTCCTGACATCTCACAAGTGGTGAATTAGGAAAATCAAATGGATCTATATGATGTATTAGGTTAAACATTTCACGCCAAGGATTCATGTACCCCATGGAATTAGAAGGGAGACCACGGTGTCTTGAGATCTCATCAAATTGCAGGGCCAACTTCAGGAACCCCTAAAGTCATTTTTAAAATGCCATCCTTATAATTCTGTTTCTCTAGAACCACTCCTGGTAGCCAAATCTCTATCAGTCAGGTTTTACAGAGAAACAATTGTAACACAAGATATCCAAATAGATAAGAAGTTACACGATCAGCTTACCATGGCCAGTCACAGAGTTGGGTGGGGAAGCATGCAGAGGGTGCCCACACACTGGAGACTGAAGGGTACAGTCCAAGGTCCAGAGCTCACTACAGGGTTTTGTGCAAATCCATATCGGGATGTTTAAGGGTCTGCAATGGAATGCTGAAGAATCTACAAAGGGAGCTGAAGAGTCTACTCTGGCAGGCTGAAGAGTTCCAGACAGAAGCCGAGCAGTCTGCACCGGAAGCCAGGAGACAATGTCCAATCCAAAGGCAAAGACTGGAGCTCCTCTGAAAAACCAGAAATATTGTATCCAGGCTCCCCATACTAGGGTGGATTCTTCACATGCAAACCATCTTTTTGTTCTCCTCTTGCACAACCTCAGGATGTTTACGGAGTGAGATACCTGGCCTCCTGCTGAGTCACTTAGACTTCTAAACTGCTCCAGGTGACACAATGAGTCAACCGTAACAGTGCTTATGGTCTCTTTCTTTTTCAAAGCCTCTTCCATATACAAATCTTCTAATAGAATAAAAGCTCCACTAAAAACTGATTTTTTTCTATTTTGCTCCTTGATGAATCCCAGGAATCTAACACAATATACGGCACCTATTAGACGCTCCATACATATATTTAAATGAAAGAATAATATGTAGCAGACCAAGATAGGAACTATCTTGTGTAATTAGCACAGTGAGAAAAAGAGGAAGTGGATTTCAAAGAAATATAATTAACTTTCCCTTTGCAGAACCCTTTGCAGGGGATCCATGCAAAGAGTATATAATAAACTGGACAAAAACTAGTGTGTCAAGAGAACAAGAAGTCACCAAGAAGCAAACCCTCCCTGTGAATAGGTGCCATGTGTGGGTCCCTGGGGAGAGAGCCAGGTGCCAGAACCTTCCAGCAAGTGGGCTGGGAAACAAGAAGAGCCAACCCTGTTCCCTGCCATAAACGACCCTCTGATCCAGAGAAACACAGGCTGGGATGATAGCTATTGAGATAAAATACAGCTTAATGCTTGTAGTGTTTAGTGTTTCGCTGACTTTGCAGGTCTAAAGCCAGCAGTCTGCTCATTTATTCAGAAGATAACAATACGCAGTGTAGCATCTATGGGAATCTCCTTCTGCAAGTGGTCATTTTTAATTCCCTATTATCTTGTTCTGCAGTCCTGTATCATTTTCATTGTTTCGTTGGGTTGGGTTTTATTCTATTTGTTGTGTGTTGCTTAATTTTATTTATCCAATGGCATGGGCAGCTATTTCAAAGATAAGATATATTATTATGACCATTTTGGATTTATTATTGTCTTGAATTGCATTCATTGTTTTGTTTTTAATTCTGTTCTGTTTTGTTTGATTTTTACTATGTCTGAAGGTATCTACAGCTGTTTTGAAGACGAGAGGCATTATGGTAACTATTGTTGATTTCTTATTGTTTTGAAGTCCTGTGTCACATTGGTTTGCTTTGATTGGCTTTATTCAGCTGTACTTTGTTTGATTTTATTCTCCTTACAATAAAAATTCAAATAAAAATGAGTGTGCAAAGAAGTAGTTAGGGTCCCAGAAAGCTAAGAAAGGTACATCAAAGAAGACTTAAGAAAAGGCACAAGGATAGAAGCCAACAAAAAGAGAACTTGGGAATCATGGGTTTGAGGAAATAAGAGTGTAAGGCTCACCTACAATACATCTATCTACAGGTATTCACAGTAACAGGCACTGGTGAGGAGGATCAGGCCAGAGCTTCCGACTCCGAGTAGAGGGGAAGACAGTTGCTTTTATCCACCGATATTTCTATTGATATGTTTTCAATAAACCACACACATAAGATGAGTCTAAGATAATAAACGCCATCTCATTTATCTAACAGTCACAGATGTAGGGGTGCAAAACTAGATCTTGTCACCTCAGTTCATTCTTTGTGGTTAATTGTGTGAGTCAGTCATGAAAGCCTCTCTGCCTCTGCTGTTAAACAAAACTGGAGTGTTGCATATACTGTCTTGAGGTTTACTGCTGCTGAAAAAAGAAGATCAATATAGAAAAAAATCTCAGTCACACAGCACACACAAGAAATACCAAAGCAATTTGTTCTAACTCCACAAGAGGGGTTTCATGCTTTCAATCCCAATAGCGCACTTTGATTGACTAGTTCCCCTTCCAAATTTAGACAAGAAATTATATATAAATCAACTCCATTATACAATTGAGATCTAGAGATCTAGAAGGGTGGGAATGGAAAGAATAGCAACACTTAGGCAAACTAATTGCACTCCTGACTTTCACTGTGTAGAACAGTAGAACTTTGTCCTCAGATTAGAATGAACATTACTATTTATAGGACAGTGCAGTCTTTTAGTAAATAATAAATAAGGTAGCAAGAATAGTATGGAGGAATAGATTGAGAATCTGAAGACCTCTGTTCTAATCCCCAATCCACCACTCACAAACTATCCCTGGGAAGCGTCTCTGCATGAGCAAGTTTCATTTCCCTCTTTTGTATCATAAAAATTGCTATGCCAGCCTTGCATGTTTATATTGTGCTTTTATAATCAATGAAGATAATATATATATATAAACATGTTTAGAAAACTATAAATTATAATTGATAGTTTTATATGTTTGTAGTACATTTCCATCCATTATTATATTTAATTACAAACCTCTATGAATAAACATGTTATTACTCAAGCTATTATTTGATATAGTCTCTTACATTTTAAACCTAAGTCACATGGCCTGGTTCAATATATTACATGTGATTGGCAAATAAATTTCCACACACATGGAATAATAATCATTTAAACTATACATTTAAAAAAACATATTTTAAGGCATCACTTTTTTGTCCTTTCAAAGACATTCAGAATGGGCTAAGAAAAGACTCCAAGGGGCTGGGGATTTAGCTCAGCGGCATAAGCGCCTGCCTGGCAAGCACGGGGTCGTGAGTTCGATCCCTGGTACCAATAAAAAAAAAGACTCCAAGCAAGGAAAACATAGAGGTAAGACAGTATATAGTATTAGAATTGCTTCAGATTTGCACTTCATAGAACTATAATGTCATGTGGTGAAATCATATGTAGCAAATATATTTTCTCTAGCTATCTTGACTGCTATAAAGACACAGCGAAATATATCTTCATCTTGTTTGATAGCACTTGGTAAATATTGTTCACTTAGACGTTGTAAATTACTCACTGCTGCATAACAAAAAGAAAGTCAGTTTTTACAACTACGAAGTAGTCAGAGGCTATATTTAAAAACTTGGAAATCACAGTCAGAAAATGTGATTTAACTAAAGATTTTATGGTATGCTTATCAACAAATAAGTCAGATTCTTTAGCGCTTACCTCTGATAACTACTGATTTCACAACCCACCACTTGATGTTGAAATACTATAATTAATTCCTATTACATGGATTCCACCAGCAGCACACAGATCATAAAATCCCCATATTTTAGTGTCATTGAAGGTGGCTTCCAAATTTTCTTTCTTTGATCGATTACCAGATCTGAGACCCTGAAATGGGAGTTGAGGCAAATGGGGGACAATCACTGAAATACTGTGGCTTTTAAAATTGATCTTGTTTGTATAAGGAAAATTATTTTTTTAAAAATTTGTCAAAGATTATTCATGGATCCAATGCATAGATAAATCTCAATCTAGTTAGTGTCTACTGTTAAATAAAAATAAGCAGGTTATTTGAAGACTATAGCAATATGCATTGGCTAAAATTTTTCATAAAGAGCCAGATAAAGATTTCGGGTTTTCCAAACCATATAGTGTGTCACAGCTACTCTGCCAAAATAGCACAAAAGCAGCCACAGAGAACAGAAGGAGCTCAAATGCATCCCAGGAAATTTCATCTATGGACTCTGAATTTTCAAGGGTCATACATTTTTCATGTATCATGGAATGTTTTGGATTTCTTATTATTTAAATGCAAAAAGCACAAGTTCACTGGACACACAAAAGTTGTTGGTGTTCAGGGTTGGCCTGAGGACTGCAGATCAGTGACCTTCATTCTAAGGTATCATGACAACATTACTCTGAGAAAGGTCATTTCCCCCAGAGCCTGTGTGTCTCTGTTTTATCTGTATTTTGGAAGATACGAAAATGACTCTCGGAAGGTCTAACTGTAGAATGACTGTTAGACTTAATCTGTATAGTGAAATCATGTAAAAACTACATGCTACAGAACTGTCTCATACCCTGAATATCTCTGTAGGTTTTCTTTTTATAGTTACATCCTCACATCCCCAACAAAAACACCCTTTTTCCTAGGAGGAAACATGACCTCTGCTCTGCTACCATCGTATTATCTACTTGAGAGTGTCACATACATGAAATTGTATAGTGCACAATCTTTTGGTATTAGCCTCTTTTTTACCAAGGATAATGCCTTTGAAATCTATCCAAGTTGTCATACACATCAATTACCTCTCCCTTTTTATCTGTGATATATTATTTCATTATACAGATCTACTGTGGATATTTTTTCATTCACTTACTGTTTGTATTTTTTCCTAGTTATTATTAATCTCAAACACAGCTTATATAAATATTCATGTACGTCTTTTCTGAGTAAATACAAATTTTCAACTTCCTTGGGAAATTATTTGACAGCAGGATGGCTGGATCATATGGCAAATGTACATTCAACTATTTTTTTAAGAAACTGCCAAACAGTTTTCTAGAATAACTATACCATTTTACATCCTATTTATCCCACATCCTCACTAGCACTAAATACTCTTGGTAGCTTTTAAAATCTTAATCATTTTAATAGATGTGCTGACAATAATTTGTTTCCCTGATGACTAATGATGTTGGATATTTTCTCATATGCTTATCAAACATACATATTTCCTCTCCGTAAAAGTGTTTGTTCAAGTGTTGGACCCACTTTTCTACTGACTTTTTTTTTTTTTTGAACTTAGAGATTTCTTTATACCTCTCGATGAATCGTTTGTTGGATATATAACCTGAAAATATTTTCTCTCAGTCTTTAGCTTGCCTTTTTATTCTATTAATGCTTTTCTTTCATAGGCCATAACTTTTTAATAGTGATGAATTCGGTCAGGCATGGTGGCACATGCCTACAATCCCAGCACTCAGGAGGCTGAGGTAAAAGGACTGCTGTAATTTGGAGGCCAGCCTGGGCTGAGTTCAAGGCCAGCCTGAACTGCAGAGTGAAACTCTATCTCAAAAAGGCCAATAAATAAATAAATCATGATGAACTCTAATGTGTTCTTTTATTTTCTATTTTGATCTGTTTTTGTTACTATATTTAAAACTCTGACCAAGCCCAGGACACAGAGATTTCTTTTGTGTTTTTCTTTCCTCTCTAAATTACATACTTGTATGTTTCACATTTAGATATATGATTGACTTTGGGTTAATTTTTTGTTATATATTTGGATCAAAGAGCTTTCTTTGCATACAGATGTATAACACCAGGAGACCCTGCTTTCTTTATAACTTGCCTTGACACCTTTATTAAAAATAAATTCCCTGTACTAGAGTGTTTGTCTGTTTCTAGATTATAAGGTTCCATTCGTGTATTCTTTCACAAACATTGTACTGTCTTTGTAATGAAGCTTTAGAATAAACCTTAAAATTGGTTAGTATTCTTCTAACTATGGGTCTATAGAACGTGGTGTCTTTTGCCTTGTTCAGATTGGACAATTTCGCCAATCTCAAAGTTCATTATTTTCTATCACCTCCAATGCACTGTTGTGATATCAAGTAAGTTTTCAAATTTAATTATTGTATTTTTATGATCTAAAATTTTCATTCACTTCTTATTTGTATCTTTAATTCCTAATTTTCCCACATATTTCTATTTTTAGGACATTTATCCTTACTTCTTGGAAAACATTACATTATGTGCTTCAAATTCTAAGTCAGGTAAGTCAAATATCTATTATCATAACAATGACATCTACTGATTTTCTTCTACTGTATGAGTTCAAACTTTTCCAACTCTTTCTATGACAAATAATTTTGAGTTATATCCTATACACTTTGAAAATCATGTTGTGAAACTAGGTTTTTTTTTTTAAATCTTACAGAAAATGGTAACTTATTTTGCTTGCATAGAAAAATCAATTTGGCTAGGTTCAGATCTACAGCCAAGACCAGCTATCTGTGAACTGTGCTTTTAATTTTAAGTCCACTCCCAAAGCCTTTGCAATGCTGTTTGTGTTTGTCTTACATGTCTGCTATGAGTGCTAGTCTGCTACATGAATAATGATCCATCTTTAACAGAGTTCTCAAAATCAGTAGTTCATTGATTAGGATCAGATATCTACATGTGTCTTGACTGTGATACTAAGAATGAGGTCATATTCTCAAGCTACTACCTTTGTGAGATCTTTAATCCTCTCTGATTCACTGAAGCTGCTCTATTGTATTCTTTCAGCAGACAAGTGGAGCTTGACCTACTCTATTTTGAATTTCTAACTGTTTTGCAACCAAGCCTAAGAACACAGAGAACCAATAGGTCTTTGTCTACCACTGTGGCCACAAGAAGGATCCTTTACCTATAGGCCTGGTGGGAGAGAATAACTGA